>ML866147.1:0-21684 GCA_009831015.1 Picea engelmannii | reverse complement strand
GTTTCTTACGAGCTAGAGCTTCCAAAGGCGAGCAAGATTCATAACGTATTCCATGTGTCTTGCCTCAAAAAGGCAGTGGGACAATTCATTAGCACATCCAAGGAGCTTCCCCCGTTGGATGAGGAGGGACAATTAGAGTTAGTTTTGAAGGAGGTTTTGGAGTTCCGGGAACAAAAACTAAGGAGCAGGGTCATCATAGAGTGTTTGATCAGATGGAGAGGGATATCAGTAGAGGACGCTACTTGGGAGAGTGAGCAAGTGTTGCAGCACACTGGAATGGTATTGCTTGAGGACAAGAAATTTCAGGAAGGGAGGACTGTAATGTCCCTTTCCAAATAGGAGCTCCAGAGAGAAGGCTTAATGGTATAAACCACCCCGTTAAACTATATCCAAGGCCAAAGAGGGGTAAATAGGGTTACTAGAGGTCACTCGAGTCACAGGTGTTATATTCGAAAAGTGACATTGAGCTAAAAAGGGTTAAAAGCGCTTTTAAGTCATTCTGAGCTAAAAATAGAAGTCAACAGTGAATTAGGGTTTCAGCAGTGATTTAGGGTTTTGGAAGTTAACAGTGAATTAGGGTTTCAGCATGATTTAGGGTTTTGGAAAGCTATAAAGGAAGGGTCAACGGCCTAATTCATCATTATGCAGATTATGACTTATCATTGAGGAGAGAGGCGCATCTCAGGAGAGATAGTTCAGTGGATTCCAGGAGGAAGACACCAGTTGGTTGATTTCGATGTTCAGAGACACACCCTAGTGACCGGGAAGATCACACAGGTCTTCCATCATTCTTTAGCAAAAGTTACGCAATGCTCACATATTCTAGGTATTATCTTTAGTTGTTTATTTATATTCTGGCTAAGATCCTTTTGTCTTTTGATCTAGCTGAGTGCTGTCATTTTATTCAGCCTCATTCAGCCTTTGTAATCTACAGAGATATCATAATATAAACTTTGCAGTCCTTTGTCGCATTTATTATTTGTATGACCATTTATATGTTGTAAACGATTGATTCTACACACACATTATCAGTGTTTCCTATACGAGCCAAGTTAGGAACATTACATTCTTCCTCAGACCGAGGTGAGTTACCTACTTCGGGAGTACTTAGTAAATGTGGGTTTTATGTTTTGTGACTAGCCATGCATGTGGGCCATTACGAATCTATAGTTTGTTCAAAATGCTATATAACTTATATTTTTAGCATTCATTCTCAGGCCCTCCTTCTAGCGTCGGTTTTGTTGATGGGTCTTAAATCCCTTAATTTCAACAACAGGAACCAAACACGCCACCGAGGCCCAATTAGACTCTGCAGCGTTTGAGATGGAATGGATCTTTGGATCTTGCAATCCAACCTATTTATCGATGGGCTTTGTGTTTTCTTGTGAAGTCTCTCCCTTTAAGTAGGACTATTCCTTTATGTATTTTTCCCTTGGGTGGGACTGGTTTGAGAGACGCAAGCCAGTATAAGCCAACTTGACAAGTAATAGGATTGAATTTCAACTACTGGAAAGAGGCTGAGCTTGGGATAACCCACTGCTCAAACATGCAGACAATTATTCTATACCAAAGGGCCTAGTAATAATACATTAACCAAATGAGCATCTAATTACTTCCTGAGAATCTAATTAACAGAAAGAAAAACACATATTTAACCAAGATCATGGAAAGAAAAATAATTCATCTACCATAACATTCATCACATAAAAACACAATGCTTTATCTTCATTATTAAAGCAAAGAACATCAAAAAACATTGCACCAGATAACTTAACAACATAATCAATTTATGTTACTCATTTACTGCATCATTCTTGGAATAGGATAGGAAGTAATTCTTCTCCAAACTCTAATCACATACATTTGATGAAAATAGCTTGTCTTTGGTCGAGAAGGACTTCTCAATTCATAGAAGTCTCAAAATAATTATCAACAACTAAAAGGAAAGAGTTCTTACAACAACCATCGACCCTTGGTTAATCGGTTGATGTCTCTATTTATAATATAAAATTCAACTGTAATTAATGGCTAAATACAATTCAGTTCAAACAAAAATCACCATGTGGCGTGATCATCCAACGGTTTCTTTCAACATTCCACTCAATATGTCTCTTGAAAAGGGTGACTTCTTTCATATTCAAACCATCTCATAAATAGATCTTCACAGGTTTGAGCCCATGGGAACCTGTGTTGTTCCATAGGGGTAGCATATACTCCTCTAATATCCACTACATGCATCCGGTACTTTACCAAACTGGTGTCTAGTAGTTGCAACATGGTCCGAGCTCTGATCGAGTAGTTCGTGAACTATTGTACTCATCCTAGCTTCGCATCAGCTATATTCACACATTCTTTATCCCATAGAAAGTCTCGTTCAGTGTGTGTCTTGTACACTTTACTAGAGTCGATAACTGATCGAGGGCACCGCACTCGGAAAGCCCAAAATCCTTCATTTGCGCCAATGATTCAACTTCGGTGTTCTTTTCGAGTCCTTCGGTGAGGTCACAGGATGAAAATTGTTTGGTAATCGGGGAGGGTTCTTTCCTGCAATTAATATGGAAGAATTTTAGCAATTTTAAGCAACCTATAATAAGACGTAAATAAATTGAAAATACTAATACATACCTGTGTATCCTACTAGTCTCAGTCATTTAATACTTACGTGATCTCAGTCGCTCCTTCGAATGACCTGTGATGACCTGGCCGAAGTCGTCGCTCCTTTGGCTAAAATAAATTATGTCAGCGTATCATGGGGTGGAAAATCAAGTACGTCATCCATGAGCGTTTTAAATCACCATAGTAATTATTTTACCTTTGGTGACGAAAAGAGACATCAAAGGCGAGCGTGCACGTGTATACTCCCAAAAGGTTGGACACCATCAAAGGAAAGCCATTAAATGACCTCAGAATCTGTATTATCAAGCGTGTAAAATAGCATTCGTTAAATAATGAAGGTCTGGAGAAATATTGGAAGAGTTGTACCAGGCATACTCTGTAACTTTGATCAGCAGCATTTACATGCTCTGGATTACATCCGTCAAACAACTGTGGTGCGTCGAGTCTTTAAACACCATGTCGTGAGGCGTGAGTATTGCACTGGCATGCTATGTTTCACTCCTTTGTTTTTCTATAAATTCCGGGAGCTCTAGGGGAAATCTTACGCTTATGTCGAGCTTATGCTCTCTGGAATTTCGGTCTGGAAAAATCATCTTGGCGAAGTCCTGCATAGACGTCCTCTGTCACCTGCGGATGACCAAGTCGCTACATTGTTGTGCAATTGGATCCCCTCCAAACACGGGATGAGGTCCATGGGGTAGTCGGAGTGCCAAGTCTAAGCCCTAGCCTGCCTGGGATTATTTTTGGTCTACTTCCCATGTCCTTGAAATTCCAATAGGAGGTGCAAGTTTTGGCTCGCAGAAGGTGTCAACATCCTCATCGGAGATTGAAGCTGAAAAGGGTGCATCTAGGAAAGGTATGCTGGTAAACGCGCTTTCTCATGAGAAAAAAATACGGAGAAGAGGAAGGCCTAGGAAAGATTCAAGCAAAGGGGAGGAAAACCGCCTTTCGATCAAGCTAAAAGTACATCCAACACCTAAGGGATCTGCGATGCCTACTAATTGGTCATATACGGTTGGGACTACCGTTGGAGGAAATGGGAGATGATAGAAAAAATCACCAGGTCCTCCTATCAAGAGCCCATCTCAGTAATTAGAGCGGGCTAATATTGCAATAGCTGAACTCTACCAAGAGAATAGAGAGTTGTGGCGTCGGTTGGTAGCAAAAGACCAGGAGATACTGTCGTTGCAGGGTCATGTAGGAATCACGGTTTGGCTGCAGAGATAGCTTCGGGAAACACAAGATACCATTGTGCAGTTGCACGAGGCACAACATATGGAAGAGGAAAAGAATACAGTGCAAGGCACGAGTAGTAACTTGGGAAAAGGTTTGTGTGTGGGAGAATCTTAGTGGGTGATCCTGTGCCTTGCACTCTCCTGAGCGATGCTTGGATGAATTTCCCTTTTTTCTCTTTTGTTGTAAACATATTTGTGTTTTTACTGCCACCGGGCTGGTTGGTCGTGACAACAGAGTGGCTTAGTTGTATCTTGGAGGGAGACTTCAATACTAAATATCGGAAGTATTGTTTTTGTATTACGCTCTCTTATGGATTTAAAATAGAATATTAACCATTTTTTCTTATCACAAATTATCAGTTTGCACAAATTATCATATCTTGTAATCGTCATTATTGTATTGTGGGTTTGTTGATATGTTTCCTTTTGTAATATTTCTAATATCAATATATGCGTACATGGTGTTATCAACCACAGATCATTAGAAATATTTAGTTATAAAAGGCATTCGTTGATAAATAAAGATCTTACTTTGGACCTCGCTCGCATCGAAAACACTTAATAAAAGATCAGATACTACAGCTGTCGATACTGGGTGACATTGGGAAAATAAAACAATGTAATTTTTTTTGTTTACGGATTTACACAGTGTAATGTCTTTAATGCCGAAAATGTATATGGGGTCAAAGCTCGGCAGTGTCACTCTTCCTTTCGTGTGACGTGTACTATTACACCTTTCTGTCGAAAATGAACGAATCAGTCTTCGGAAAAGTCCTTATCGAGTTTTATTCGTAGGAAAGAAACGCTCTCATCAGCCAATGTCGGTGAAGGTCGGCACTCTACTAATTTGACTTCCCAAACGATTTTCACCACCTTTGTCTTTCGCCGATGCCGGATTTCTCAAGTGAATCGGGGAAAATCCTAGATCGTCGATTCCTTGAGTAGTAATTAAGTCTCTTTTAGATTTAAGAAGGTTCTTTGTTGTACACAAGAAAATTTTAATCAATCCAATCATGAAACATATGAGATAAGCGAAGGCGTCAATTTCATACTGAATTGATAATAGTCCAAGCCAAAGATCAAGTGGTACCCCAAAAAGTAAATGGTCACAGACTTTATTTTAGGGTGTGTTGAGTACTCAACACACTCTTATACATATTGACAACGATGAGGAGAGTCCGTAACTTTCTCATGGCACCCTGGTACAATTCCAAGAGGAAGAAGGTCCCGAGAAAGCTGCTTCCCCTAAGCCCGAGGTCCAAGAAAAGAAGGTCTTACAAAAGGAAATAGGATTCGAAGGTGGTCTTGACACAAGAGAGTCCAAAAAATAGGAAGCAGAAGTAGGTCCAAGTGAGAAACCTCCACAAAAGGAAATTGGCAGTTCTATGGTTGATGATCAACTAAGAAATGAGTCTATACCTGATGCCTCCATTGTGCCCAATATTCAAATCCCTAATGAGCGACAAGTAGAGGCCGGATCTACAAAACAGAGTGAAGAAGTTTGAGAGCCCACTCCTAAACAAATATAAACAGCACGTAGCCTGAGAAATAGCCTCACATGAGGAGATCAACAGATACCAGAACCGGTAGAAAAAGTAGTAGACATCTATGCGATCTCCTGCAATCAAAAGAGGAAGGCCATCATTCAAAGGACCGCAAAAAGGTGAAGGATCACTTTGGATCAATCCATCATGGTTACCATAGAGGAAAAATTAATCATCACTACAGACGCTCACACATCCAAACTAATTGGCGTAGGAAAAGCCCTCTCAGATGCCACTCAGGATAGAGCCAGGAGAGATTGAAAGGAACTAGCCAACACCCTGAAAGAGCTCAAACACCTGTGCCATCTTGTAAAATACTATAAAGGAGCTACACAGACCACTATGTATCTAAAGGGTGAGTTCAACAGAGTTTATAATGAGTTCAATAAGGAAAGGCACCTGTTAACTGAGAACATAGCCGAGTTCGTGGAGGATACTCTCATGGCACTCGCGACGTGAAAAGAGATGAAAAGGTGGCATGAAAAGGAATAGCAAGCGATAGAGAGACTCGAATACATTGAGGCAGTCTAATAGGGTCAAGAAAAGGAAAATCATGGCATTCAGTTGGTTAGAAAAAGTATTCTCGATCGCATGAAGAAATCTATCGAATACTGGGTGAAGATGACCCAGGACCCACACCAAGAAATCAGAGAGCAATTGGCCAAGTGCCAAAAACACTAGGGTAAAATTAATCAAGTGATGAAAGATGTCGGTCTTCCTGAATTCGGCACCCCTGATGAATTTACTAACCTGAGCGATGTGTTCAAGATGCACTCCATACAAAACTCTCTTTGGGTTGAAGAATGTGCAAAGATAGCCGATGCAAAGCTGGGACAAGTGAAACAATTCGCAGAACATCCAATCAGAGCCCAGACCATGTTGTAACTACTAAACACCAGTTTGGTAAAGTACCGAATGCATGCAGTAGATATCAGAGGAGTATATGTAGCCCCAATGGAACAACACATGTTCCCATGGGCCCAAACCTGTGAAGATCTGTTTATCAGCTAGTCTGAATATGAAGAAAGTCATATGTTTCAAGAAATATCCCAGATGAACGGTTAAAGAAACTGTTGGATGACCGCGCCACGTGGCGATTTTTTTTTGGTTCAAACTATACTTAGCCATTAATTTCGGTTGAATTTTATATTATAAATAGATACATCGATCGATTAGTCAAAGGTCGATGGTTTTTGTAAGAACTCTTTCTTTTTTTTGGTGGTCAAGAATCATTTTGAGATTGTTATGAATAGTGAAGTCCTTCTGGACCAAAGACAAGCTATTTTCATCAGATGTGTATGATTGTACTTGGAGAAGAATTACTTTCTATCCTACTCCATGAATGATGCAGTAAATGAGTAAGAGAAATCGATTATGTTGTCAAGTTATCTGGTGCAATGTTTTGATGTTCTTTTCTTTAATGATGGAGATAAATCGTTGTGTTGATATGTGATGAATATTATGGTAGATGAATTATTTTGCTTACCGTGATCTTGATTACATATGTGTTTTTATTTTTGTTAATTAGTTTTCTTAGACAGTAATTGGATGTTCATTTGGTTAATGTATTAGTACTAGGCCCTTTGGCATAGAATCATTGTCTGCATGTTTGAGCAGCGAGTTATCCCAAGCTCAGCCTCTTCCCAGTAGTTGAAACTCAATCCTGTTACTTGTCAAGTTGGATTATGTTGGCTTGCATCTCTTAAACTAGTCCCACCCCAGAGAAAAATACAGAAAAGAACAGTCCTACCTGAAGGGAGAGCCTTCACAAGAAAACACAAAGCCCATCAATAAATTGGTCAGATCACAAGATCTCGAGAACCATTCCATCTCAAACGCTGCAGATTCTAATTGGGCCTCGGTGGCGGGTTTGGTTCCTGTTGTTGAATCAAGGTATTTAAGACCCATCAACACAGCACAATGGTGCCTTAAATAATTTCATGTCACCATAGCAACCATCATGAGAAAAATAGGGAAGCAGGTAGCATCCCTGAGACTTGACGAAATCAACTCAATATATCACCTTCCCACTCCCACGTGCTCTCCCAATGAACTGTTCTCAAAATGGTTTTCCCAAGCAAGAAAAGGACCAGCTAAGAAAATTAAACATTGGTGGGGTGATGAGGAAGAGACCCTCAAGCAAGGCCAGAAATTAGTTCCTACTCACAGGCTCAAAACGCCCTACAAAATGTTGGTAGCCATGTTTTGTCGATTATACGGAGAAGAAAATAGCACACATTTTCAAACTAATTGGTTTCCTTTGGCACACACTACCATCAAGACAACGAAAATATTCAATTGGGAAGATGTCCTATATTTCAACATATGTATAGACATGAAGAATATCCTAGGTATGAAGAAACCATGTTTTTATATGTCGGCCTACATGATTGATGCCATCTACTCCTTTGTACAGTTTGTTGACCTAGGGTGGAATTGGGACCGAAACCAACCCCCCATCCATGTATACTTCTCTTAGTTACGGAGCATTAATTACATAAAACACTTTTATGAGATATGCAATCTCTTCCTAACCCCTCTGCATTCTATTCTATTTGGTTTCCCAAGGCAAAAAATTTCCTTCGAAGCGAGTAATGGGATGAAATGGGTAGCCAACTGGTTTCTCTGTAAATATTATTCCTATGTCAGGGTATATGGAACCAATGGAGCCCCACACCTTTTACTATAATTTTTCCCAGACTGTTTCTTGATGAGGGAAATTACATACCAAACCATGGGTTCAGGGGTCACTGCACTATTGCAAATCAGTAGAAAAAATCTTTGGCCAGTTTTCCCTATCCACATCGGAAGTTACACTATTTGTAATAGCCGACATGCAAGAAAAGAAGCACAAGCCCTACAAGATTTAATACTACGCATGGGAAAGACCAAATGCCATGATCCTCACCATATTACAATCAATTATGTTAGGTTTGTTGGTCTCACCCATTCCAACATCCATGTGGTTGATTTCAAAGATGAGAAGTTTAAGGGAACACTTTTTTATGATGAAGTCCTACATCAATTACCCAATGATGCTTCCAAGCGGGAACTTGAACATGAACAAGAATAAATCAAGAGAGAAACTCTAAATCAATTATAGAGATTTCTTTAGCAAAAGAATGACACTGACATCACAAAAGAACGAGAGAAAACCAGGAAGGAGAAAAATATAGAACAAAAAAGAGTCCAAGCTCAGCAGGATTATCATAGAAGGAAAGTTGAGGGAAAGAGCAGAAAAGAACATGATCACACAGCACAATAGGTTGCACTCGAAAAGAATAAAGAATAAGAAGCCAAAGCCAAGAAATTGGATGATGATATATAAACTAAAAGGTTGGTTGATGAAGTAGCAGCCAAGAAATTGGTTAATGAAGTAGCAACCAAGAAATTGGATGATGAGGCAGAGGAAAAACATGTAGCTAATGAAGCTAAATCTAAGAAGAGGGTGGACGAGTTGTTGAATAAGAATTTAAGCCAGGCCCATAGCAATCCATCAATGCCCAATCTGGGCATTGTGAATGTACCCCCTCGAGAATACACCCCCATAAGTTCTATTTCAGGAGATTCCTCCTTCTCCTCTCAAGCCCTCAATTTTGAGGGCTCTGTAGTGGCCATTGTGGATTATTATTTTGATAATAGGAAAAGAGGTATCAAGAAGAGATCAACCAAGAGGAAAAGAGGAAAAGACACGAGGTCAAAATCATCTATAGGGAAGGTAGTAGAATGGAAAGAAAGACCTAATCTTTAGGAAACACAGTTCAAGAAGCTTCCACACTCGATGCTTTCACAGGACAAATGCCTCAAATTTCCTTGAGGTAACCAGTGCCCTCAACACTACTAAGAATAGATTCATTGAAGTGGAGACGGAGCTGAAAGATGTGAAAGACAAGCTTACCGTATATTTCCATAAAGTCATAAAAGCAACTGACGGTCTCAATACAGAAAAGATGAATAGACCTCTACAAGCTCAAAGAGACTAGATGAATGCAAAATTCAAGAAAAGGATGAAAATCCAATGGGACACCCATAACAATGAGTTATAGACACAAACAATAAACTTGAGATAGCCATAGAAGAGACCACAGCATCAACATGTATTGTAGAATCTATCAAGACACAAGCATTAGAATTGAGTGAAGAACACACAGCAAGAAAGAATGAACTCCCTAATCTACTAAATAACATATGGGTTGAGAGAGAGGAACAACTCAGATTACAAATCACATTAGTAGAAAATCAAGAAAGGTACCAGGAGGCAAGTGAAGCCTTGGAGGAGATGCTCAGTTGGTGAGATATGTACAAATCTCCACCCACCAGGTTGGTAGCATATTCCAAGAGAGAAAAACTTAGATGTCAGATTCTCTTTGACACTTTCAGACCTTTCTTGAAGAGTTCACAGGTCACCCAAAAGGCAGGAGTTGACACCTGCACAAAACTATGGAGTAGTTTAAACGATCTCATGGAAGAATCAGGGGTACATCCAATGAGTTTCAACGATGAAACAATGTTTATCCACACAAGAATGACTAGGATGGAGGAACAAAAGAAAACCATCCAGAATAGCATTCAAAATCTGTGTCATTTTGAGAGAGAATGAATTGAAGAACACCTCTTGAGACCCACCCAAATCACCCACAAAATCTAATTCTTTATCAAAAACGTAACATAACAGTTATACCAAGAAGTGTCCACCAAAATTTGTAATGGAGAATTAGTCTTGGAAAGATTACAATCAATAAAACTCAAAAGCATATTGAGAGATCATTCCCTCTAGAAGGAATATCAAGATCAGCAACAGGAATAGGGCAGCTCATGATTACAAATTTCACAATTTCTTCTAGATGTTGCCTTCTTCAGTTATTGTAATCCTATTTTTTGAATTCAGAATATGAAGAGTCTCTTTTTGTAAAACGGCGCTAATTTCATGATTTCAAAGATAACGTTTGTAAACAGTCACTCATTATAAAAGGGAAGAATGTCCATTTGAAAGGGATTTTGGTTTCAGAAGGTAGCTAGACAGTATTTTTATTGCAAGTTAATTTGAACTGGAAGACAATTGTGTTGGATATTATGGTGTCGATATGTCTAAATGTGATTATTCTATTTATGCATGTCTATTACTGTATTATGTGAATATTAGTTTATGAATTATTTCTAAATTAATGTTTTCATTATTCACATTTACCGTGATTTTCAAAGCGAGTACAACGACACTATGATGCAGTTAATTAACCAATTACTTGATTCTAACTAGTCATGTTGTTGAACTTTCATGTTACCTGTATCATGAATTTATTCTATGCAAGTAATTAAATATTTCACTGTACTCATCCTTGTTAGTTTGCTCTTTATCAGGATAGGTTATCTTAGAATTAAACAAAAACTTCATCTTAGAATTATAATCATTCATCTTAGCTTAGAATTAGTTAGTTAGGATTTTCATTTTTAATTCATATGAGAACCTTCTATTATTGGATTCATATTTAGTTAGTATATTATTTAGATCGGTAACTAGGCCAAAATATAGTCGGAAACGCTATTCCAAACGAGAGTGGGTCTAATTGGGACCTTCCATCAGGTGTTTTCTCTCATCTGATTGAATGGGTCATTCTGGCCCACTCACAAAAATGGTGCTAGAAGGAGGGCCACAAAAATGAATGGCTACAAATAGAAGCTCAAACCTTGCCCGTTCGGTCCCGCAAGAAAACATTTCCTTGTCAACAGATTCCCATCAAATTCTCTTTGAACACATTTTCCATCCCCCGGAGTACGTTGTGAACATGCCAACCCAGGTTTTCACTAATCGCACTAAAACTCATCCTGAACCTTCATTTTCTTCCCCACAACCTTGTATCCTAACCATCTCGGAGATTGACACCATAGTCAGACACTCAACTGAACGAACTAACCATGCCCTGACTAGACAACTTAGCAGGTAGACCGAGAAGCTACCTTTTTTCCTGAGATTAAACTTAAGGCTCAAAGAATAATGTCGAGCATCGAGAATTAAGTAAAGTTGGTTTTAAAGGTGCTCTTTCTTCCATTTGTTGTGCAAGAGTTAAATCCTCAAATGAAATTAATATCTGAACAGAACAGAGGATGT
The DNA here is from genome assembly GCA_009831015.1 of Picea engelmannii. Classification (NCBI taxonomy): domain Eukaryota; kingdom Viridiplantae; phylum Streptophyta; class Pinopsida; order Pinales; family Pinaceae; genus Picea; species Picea engelmannii. The sequence continues at coordinate 10,183 of ML866147.1, read as the reverse complement.
ATTTCGTCGTCTGAGTCAATTTATCAAGTTGAAAGAGGAGAAGAAAATTACAAAACTATTAAACAAACTAAGGCATCAATGACAGAAGAGTCTTACCTTGTTTATAGTACAAGGAAATGTAGAATGCACTACTGAAAGAATATAAGATGTAGTGATCCAAATAACAAACAGGTCTTGTATTTGTTGATAGAAAAAACAAAGGAAAAACTTCTTGCTAATCAAATACTAATGAAACATAATCACAGTAGATGTTGTACTAAATTGTAATAATTCACTTGTTCATAAGTAGCTTAAAGAGAACAGAAGATATGAAACACAAAGAGGGCACATAACTCAAACAGCACAAAATTTGGAATCCTTGTCTGCACTTGTATTAGTACTCACAAATATGAGTTTTCTCAGTTACAATACGGCAAGAAGTAGCATGTGATTAACCTTAGAAATTTATATTTATACAAAAGGTTCTCAACCTTAAACAGTTGGAATTCCCCTTATTTCTAAAATAGTAAAAATTACAAAATGTAAAATGTGAAATGATTCACTTGCATCTTTTATGTCAGTCTCCTCATTATGATTGCAGAGGCATTTTTCTCTCTAATTCTCTATCTCTGAAATGGATAACGTACACAATCCATCTCATTTGTTTCCAGCGGTGCCACCTTTTCCTTGCTCAATACATTTGATGCATCTACTCACAAATTGTGCCACCAACCTGTAAATTCTAACCTTGTACAATATCTACTGCAAACTGATATTNAGAAAAGAACAGAAAAGATGCAATGGCAAATACAAACATTACACAGAGATTTTTCACCTGGAAACCCAAACCGGGAAAACCAACATATATTATATTGATACAAATTGTGTTACATTGTTTACAATACAATATACATATAGGAGCGAGCGGCATCCAAAACCCTAACCCAATGACCTGGATTAGTCCAAAACCCTAATTCCTTAACCGAAAATAGAAAACCATCAGCAAAAACCATGTGCCGAAAACCACCTAGTATCGTGTGGTCCCGGAAATATGTCGTCCCGGAAATATGTCGGCCCAGCGATAATATGTCGGCCCGAAACCGGCGAAAATATGTCGGCCCAAAAAAAAAATTTCGGGGGCGCTGCCCCCGAACCCCCTGCGCGCCTGGCGCAGGCGCTCAAACACTACTACTCGTGCAAAGAATATAACACATACCCAACACAACCTAGAGGGCTCTATTAAATTAGCTTCAAAAATATATAATTTATTTTCCAATTAAGGCATTCTTTCTTTCATTCATCTATCTTCTGAAACTATAGACTATAATTGCAAACTAGGCTTCACTAGCCATCTATTTATCTGAATAATATCAACATGTTTTATCTGTGAGATTTTCGCTTGAGCCTCTTCCATATTTGTCTTAATGTCAAGTTGATGATTTGTTATGTCAATTTGTCCCAGCACTCCAAATCTATCTTCTTTATCAAGGCCTAATGATTCTTTGTTGAGTGAGTGGAAAGCCTCTTCACAAAACTCCTTCACTTCCTTATCCATTCTCCTGCTTTCAGTTATGCTAGATTCCTAGGTCTTTAGTATTATGTCACCTCTGGTATGTTCTAAAACAAACAACCCTAAAGTCATAACTACTCCTTCTTTTGTTGACGACACAAATGCTTCTTGGAAGGTAGTCCAAGCAGAAATAGCTTCTCTCTCTCTTAAACAAATGTTATTTAATGCTTGATCTATCACCCAAAAATGATCTTAGATAGTTTGAACCTTAGTGAGAAGGCTTTGATGTGTTTCTTCCAGTTCATTTAGCACTTCCAATTCTTGATCTTGGAACATTGTTATATCTATAATCATGTTTTTGGAAGAGCTTACTTTGTCTTGTAGTTTCTTTATCAACTCATCCTGTTGGGTGGCCCGTCCCTGGCTCGCCTGTATATTCCTATGCATCTCCTCGAGGCTGGATTTGAGCTAATGGATTTCCTGTTTGTCATTGGCTCTAATTTTCTCGAAGGCCTTGTTGACCTCACTCTGAACATTCTTTTCTACAGTCTTCATTTGATTCTGCAATTGGCTTATTTGCAGATATTTTTGCTTCAGTCGTTCTTTTAAATTTCCAACTGAAAACTGGTTAGTTATTGCAAAATCCCCCAGTGAGCCTGCTACTTCTTCAGCAAAGTCTACCTATTCTAAGCCATCTCCATAAATTAGCACCCTATGTCTTTTGATAGCTAAACCTTCCTTTCAGTGCATTTCTTTCTTCACCATAGCCTTCCTTTTCTTGCTGAAAAAGAAATTGGAAGGAGGAAACTCTTCAACCAAAATGGGTGTGAGGTCCTCTATGAATACTACCTCTGCATTTGGGTTTCCTTTGGTGAATTGTAATGATGTGATGAACTGAACGGGGATACCAATTTTGGTGAACAATTGTTTCCCGACCACATTTGTAGTTGATTTATCTGGTGTAAACAGTGGTCCTTCTTCTCCCTCCTTTGTCAGTGTCTATGATCGATCTTTGGCTTGGTCAACTGATACATTTGTTGATGGGATATCTTGTTTCTGAGTCAACACCTCAATCTTCTCCAAACTTCCCCGGATTTCTTGTCCGCTGGAGCTTACTGCTTCTAAGCTTCGGGTCTTTGTTTGTTGTGCAGATGTAGATGTCGGGGTTCCTCATTGTAACACTTTAGGGAGGATACTTCTTTGGTGCCTGTGGAAGTCGTAAAACTCAATCATTTTATCGGGTGACAGAGATCGAACTCGACTCAAGACCTCTAGATAGGATCTCGCTCCTTGGAAAATCTCGTCTTGAGGGGAATATTCGTGTTCATACCTTTTCAAATTGCAGCTGACTATGTGATTACCCACGATCTTCTGCGGGTCATGCTTCTTGAATCCAATGTCGACCAGCTTTATTTCTTCCAAGGACACGACCTCTACTTTAGAATGACCGAAATCCAGTAAGGAAAATGTACCAATCTGCAAGGGGAAAGAGGGCCATACCTTTTTCTATAATTCTTTGAGATCCTTACTAATCCCACCAAGTACAGTTTTTCGTGCGACCTCCTGGCACACTAGTCAGTCCGGTAAAAAATGTGGCAGAGCATATAGAGGAACTGAATAGAAAAAAACCTAATATAGGAGAAGTGTTCCTCTATGTACTAGTCTTCTATTCTTCCCAAGTTAATCACAATTTTGTCAGAGATTTTGGGAGGTGGGTATCCATATATGGCAGTGTGCATCGGCGCCACTACCCAGTTGCAGATCTCATAAAAGAAGTATTTTTCCTTTTCTTCCAAAATCTTTGAATGATAAATATGTATGGGTTCGACACTATTTGGAGTCCAGCTCCAGTCCATCAACGGAAAAGGCATCATGAAACAGATGAAGTCCATAATATAAGATGACATGAAAAATTGGGTCGGTTTCCCCTTGGCTCCTAGTGACTGATATATTGCAATATCTTGAACAAAACTGTCGGACAATATCTTTTCCTAGTCAAAAGAGTACCCTTCTGCTACTGTGTGTATAATAGGTACCCACGGTAAAAATAAATGAGTTGTGTTTTCCTTCCCGTAGAGCCTACACATCATCATTGTTATGTACATTATGTGGGGTTCTAGTGCGGCAACTGGTTATATACCATGGGATTCTTCTCTGAATTTCTTGGGGCGATAATACCATTCTTTAATTAAATCGAGAAGGTTTTTTTTGTATTGGTTGCATTCCTTCTTGTTGAAGTCTACTAGGAAATTTACATTGTAAACGAAATTGGATACTGGAGACAATTTGTACATCACCTGTAGATGTTCTGGCCTAAAAGACCCAACTGCGACCTTTTGCAAATTGAAAATAGTCCTGGTTGGTATATCTACGTGGTCCAGTGCCCAACCGATCATATCATTGTAGGGCAAGAACTTAGGCCTTGTCGCTATCTTCTGTAGCTTTGACTAAGAAACAATTTTGTATTTGGTAGATATGTCCTCCTTCTCGTTGTCTCTTGTATCATACGGGAAATTTACCAATTCATATTGTAATATGTTGAATACTTGTGTCCAGGATTTGACGGTGTCTATGATTCTGGACGAGGTGTCAAAGAGAACATATGCGTTCTGGCTCGAAATTTCACTAGTCGATTTAGGTGCTTTCTGTGGAGGCATGGTAATCAAGCCCTCGAACTCTGTTATCTGCCATAGGAAATGCGTAAAATCCTTCAGCTGGAAAAAATTATTGCTCAACAAAATGCATAATGAAGTTCAAATTTACATCCCTTTTCCTTGATCGCATCGATCAACCAATACCTTTACAGACGGAGTATTTACTTCCCTTAATGAATCAGATTCAAGCAGTGGCTCAAAATATTATCTGGAATGTTTTTCGTAAAGGTATTATTAATGGAATTTATTTTTGGTGTTTCATGCTCGGGAAAAGAACATACGAAATTTGAATCTATCTGAGTCATCATTAAGCGATGTATTTAATTAAGAGATAACCTTTGTTAAAGCATCGGTTAATCATATTTATCATTAAGTAAATTTCAGCATTTCGACTCTCGAGAGATCTTATAACAACCTGAGTTATAACTTACGAAATGTGAAATCATGATGTGATTAATTAAGTTTAATTTTGTTTAACCCTTTTAATTAATCATGATTGACCTCAAAGATTTCAGGGTTTCGGGTCTCGGGATATTCCATACTAGTTCGAGCTATGTTCTTTGAATCGCAAAATCATGATTGATTAATTAATATTAATCACTTTTAATCTTTTAAATAATCATGATTAACTTCAAGGGTTTCACGATTTCGAGTCTCGGGACTTTGGTTGTCGTTCGAGGCAGGATCCCCGAAACGTGAAATTGTGATAAGGTTTAAATATCGTTAATCATTTTTAATCGTTTAATTAACCTGATTTAACTTAAGATAGTTTCAAGACTTCGTATATCGACACTTTGGAGTTCTTACATGTTTGACTGTTAGTATCACGAAACCCTGAAACCCAACATTTTGAAGGTAGCCTTTAGTGATTTGACCTTTTAACAAGTGGGCGGATCCAAAACTTTTAAGGATTTCATATTGTTGGATTCAACGAAAGACTTCATCAATGGTCATATCCAAGTGTGTGTTTGCCCTTATTTAAACCATAATGAAATTTATCTAAGTCTAAAGTTTAGAAAAATATATATGTTCCAACATAGGCTCCATCTAGGGATCGTGTCTCCCTGCGAGTCACGAAGAACAGTAGACCAAGTGCCTTTATTGGGTAAATCGAGTCATTATTGCATTTTGTGGAACTTTTTCAGGAAAGGATCGCACTGAGAAAAGGGTTTCACCCGTAGCTTAGAAAACCTTCAAAACACATCAAATCATGACTTTTGCTTAGGCCATTTGAAATTTTTCTTCCCAGAAATTATATTCAGATTTTCTCAAGATAATCAAAACAACCTTAACCTATCTATTAGACTCTGTTTGATCTTATTCATGTCAAGGCAAAGTGATTTTAATGATTTAATTTGGGAGTCCTTAGTTGGCTTAGAATGTAAATTTTTTCGAGAGGAAGACTAACTACCAGAGTACATTATAATACATGTATAACAACCTTGCAGATATCGTAGACATTGCTTCACTACAAATGAGTCTGTTCAGTACCCCGGTGAAGTTATCTAATTCCCAAATTGAATTTCCTTTCACCATTTCATTTTGTAATCTTGCATTTAAATGCTTGAGATGAGGGCAATCATTTAATGAATTTCCTTTCATCATCTCTTTTTTGAACTAGATGGGGGCAATCATTTAGATGAATTTCCTTTCACCATCTGTGTTATATATATATATATATATATATATATATATAAGCATGAAGTGGGGGCAATCAATTTGTATGTCACATACTAGGGATGATATCAGCTTATAAATTAACAACAGAGGTATGTAAACTCACTTTGATTACTCTGGGTTAATTTCCTTCCGACCTTCAAGACACCTTCGCCTACAAGGAATTTTTTCACGGGGGATTTTTACTTTTCAGGGGATTGCCTTGAGTGAAATCGATCAATTTGAATCTGTTAGAAAGGATAAAGTAATCAATATTAACCTAGACATACTTTCTTCCAGTTAAAATGAGAGGTGCGTATAAATATTTGCCTAACATTACTTTGAGACATGTTTATGAGTTTTCAGAGTTAAGGTGAAATCTTCTCTCTGTGGAGACCAAGGGAGAAGATGAGAACCAAAGGGAACAAAAAATTTAAGATGGGTAGATTGGAAAAGTAAGATTTCAACAGCTCTGCTACGAATAGGTTCAATCTTGCATAAGATTTTCAGTGATTCTCATACTTCTTTAAGATCTTTTATTTGTATTTCATTTTTATTTAATTTTCATTTAATTAAAAATATATATATATATATTATTTATTAAACATAAGAGGAAACTTTTAATATTAGTCTATAATCACCATATTCCTCTTATTGTTGGTTAGGTGAAAATATTTTTGTGAATGAGACTTCTTTCATATTTAGCTAAATCCCCCTGAAAACTTCATCTTGGTTCAGTAGGTTTTAGAAGCTCATACCTGAAAATTTCTTCATATTTCAACTAAGCCGACTATTTATTTATCACCTGTTTTGGGAGAATAACGCTATTCTGAAGAAAAAAAATTGTGATATTTCGACTATCATCCAATATCCTGTGATAAAAATAAACATGAGAGTTGTCAGATACTTCTCAAAAGAAATAGTAACTATTACCTGTTTTTTTATTTTCCTGTTTTCCTTTTTGAAAACAACAAACATGTCTGTATTTACAGTGAAAGTAGCAACTTACCAAAGAAATGAAAAATCATGAATCAAAGTAAAGAAATCAAATTATTATATACAGTGAGAGTTTGGAAACCGTTTATTGCATAAAATGCTTCAGGTAACACCCATTGATAGCGGTGTTAAGGATTTTTCCATCCTGATTTTTCAACAAAAATGAATTATTCCCTTTGGAAGTTGTGATCTTGAAGGGTCCACACCAGATATGGTCAAATTTTCCATGTTTTCCTGATTCTTCCTTCCTAGCATCCCACTTTAAAACCAAGTCACCGGGCAGGAATTCCCTATCTTTATCTTTTTGGTTAAACAGGGATTTCATGTTATCTTGATATTTCTGGAGCTTCTCATCTACTTCAGCCCTATTTTGTTGGACTTAAATCAATTGATTTGTTCTCCTGGTGACATGATTTGGCTCTTCCTTGGCATCGTCGGAGTTTCATTACGGGCAGAGCAAGATTGATGGGGAGAACAACATCGGTATCGTATACCATTTGAAAATGGTACATTCTGATTGATCTCTTAGTGCCTATCCGATTGTCCCACAAAGCATATTTCAAATGTACATGCCAGGCTTTCTTATTTTCAGTCAACACTCTTTTAAATATGGTGATTAAACTCTTGTTCAAGGATTCAGCTAACCCATTTCCCTGAGGATAATAGTCTTTGGAATTCCCTAGTATAATGTTGAACTTCTGATAGAAACTTACCAAAGCCATGGACTTGAAAGCTTGGGAATTATCAGTAACTATCTTTTGAGGACATCCAAACCTCGACAAAATGTTTTCTTCTAAGAAATTGATCACCACTATATATGTTGTGTTTCACGTCAGAATAGCCTCTACCCATTTGGCGAAATAGTCAGTAGCAGTCAAAGTCCACTTATGTTGTGCACTTGAATGTGGATTTATTTCACCGATGAAATCTAGACCCCATTGTTGAAACAGAGCTTCTCTTTTAACTGGGGCCAAAGGTAGTGCGGGAATATTTTGCTTGCCTAAAAATAGTTGATAGGGGTTACAGGCTCTTACTTTAGCATTCACATCAGTAAATAGTTTCATCCAATAATATCCAGCTCTCATGATTTTATATGTCATTTTTCTCCATGCATGATGCCCTCCACACACTCCTTTGTGGAATTTGTTTATTACCCTTTCTGCTTCAGATTATACTAGACATCTTAGTAAGAAACCCAGAGGATCCTTCCAATATAGTTTATTTTCCATGATACAATATTTTACTGTGTGCAACTTCAATGTTCTAGCTTTGGAAGGAGTCATACCACTCGACCACTGCAGAGTGAGAAGGTAGGAAACTATGTCCTTATACCAAGCCGAAGAAGATAATTTCTCTTGGATTTGAGTCGTAGGGATCTGGTCATCGAACTCTTTGATATATAGAAGTTCTTCATAGGATTGTAAATGATTTATCCCAAGTGCCTGGAAATTTGATTCGACTAGTAATTTAGCCAAACCCTGACCTTTGACCAGTTTGGTAGGTTATAGTTCTAGGTCAAATTATTGAATCTTGGCCAACCATATGCCTCTTTTTCCATCACTATCTATCTGAACTAATATGTCCTTGACAACGTTGGTTGGTACATAGGCGATTACCTTATAATGGAGCACATAATTTCTGAAAGCTTTGAGAGCTTTCACGATTGTGTATGCTTTCTTTTATAGTATATCATATCTTAGTTTAGCATCTCTGAGACTTTTACTAAAGAAGGCTATTGGTTTCTCAAAACCTTCATCGTTCTTTTGTAAGAGCACGACCACGATAGTGTGTTCAGAGGCAAATGAGAAAATCAAGAATTCCTTCGTACAGTCTGGGCTAGCCAGTACTGGTGCTTCACCTATAACTTTCTTGATATGTTCGAATGACACTTTGGCTTCGGTTTTCCATTTAACTTCATTTTCCTTCTTGAGCATATCTGTAATCAATTTTACAATTTCAGCGAAGTTTGGGATAAATCTTCTTAAAAAAATATTTTTTCCTAAAAATGATTGAATCTCTTTTCTATTCCTAGGAATATTTATTGTATCTATAGCTTCAACTCTCTTCGGGTCGATTTTAATTCCATCTCTAGATATTATGTGGCCCAAGAGTTTACCTTCCTCCATAGCAAAATGAGATTTCTTGGGGTTCAGAGACAAACCGAATTTTCGACATTTCTCAAACATCTATTTGAGGTGCACCATGTGCTCTGCATCAAATTTAGAAAATATTGTTAGATAGTCAAGATACATCACTACAAACTTATCTCTGTCATCGACAAAGGCGATGTCCATAGCTCATTGGAACGTGGCTCTTGCGTTCATCAGTCTGAATGGCATTTTGTCATACATGAAGGTACCCCATGGGGTGGTGAACGCAGTTTTTTCCTTATTATCCTCGTGGACTGCAATTTTATTATAGCCTGAGAAGCCGTCAATCATGGAAATTTTATTTTCCCCGGCCATTTTTTCCAACACGTGGTCCATTTTGGGTAATGGATAATTATGTTTGATGGAAGATTTGTTTAAATTTCTAAAATCTACGCACAGCCTGATTTCACATTTTTTCTTTCTTACCGGGACCAGGTTGGCTACCCACGAGGAGTACCTAAGTGGAACAATGATTTTAGAATCCAGGAGCTTCTTTACCTCCTTTTCTATCACAGGCAGTAGTATGGGATTTATTTGTCTGAGCTTCTGCCTGGACGGTTTAACACCCTGCTTTAGGGGAATTTTGTGTTTTATTATGGTGGTATCATAAGTTCTTAATTCATCATAGGACCAGGAAAAAACATCCTTGTACTACTTGATTAACTCGGCATATTTTCTTTTTATTTTAGGGGGAAGGTATTTAGATATGTTTACCAGCTTAGGAGTTTCCTTGGTGCCTATATTACAATCTTCAACCTCTTTAGGTTGAGGCTACAAAGTAGACTTCAAGGGAAAATCATCATGATCAAATAATCTCTACAAAGGAATTACACCTTTAGGGATCTGATTATTTTTCAGTACCAACATGTGATGATTATAGATCTTATCTCAGAACTCCTGAGGATCCTCACCTTCCTGCATTATCCAAGCAGGGTCAATTTGATTTTCCTGATCAATATGTGTTTCGGAAAATTTGTCCACCATTTCCAAGAATTGTCTGATTTTCTCATCATCTTCGAAGACCTTCCAATGTTGTATATTGTTTGGTATTGAGGTTTTGTGCCTCATTTCTATGTGATACTTCAGTTTGAAAATAGTAGGAGGTACAAACATTGCGGCTTCTTTGGCCAATCAATCTGCCTATTGATTTTCTATTCTAGGGATGTGACGAATATTAAACAATGAGAAAAAAAAATCAATCAGATCCCAGGCACAATTTCTATAAGACCTCAACCTCG
>WSFP011430629.1:0-21688 GCA_009831015.1 Picea engelmannii | reverse complement strand
GGGATGGATGTCACATTGCTCCATTTGCCACAAATAGGGTAAGGACATGATTGTTGCAAACTAACACCTTGGTGGAGTCATGTCACATTGTCCTACTTCTAGACATGGAAAGTATGGGCTATCATTGTTAATTGATGACTTACTGGGGTTGTGGAATGCCTAATGATGTGTATTGGAGTATGTTAATTTTGAGAAAAGATGAAAAAAACAAAATAAGTAAACCATGAGGAGCATGCTTGATACCACATCACTAGAGAAATCAATCAATGATGATTGCATTAGCTAGCCAATGAAGAGTGAAATGGGAAGCACATTAGATATTCTATTCACCAACAACAAGTGCTCTCAATCCTTAACAAGAAATGTGACATGTAATGCATCACAGGAAGTATGTGAAAGATAATAAGTAGGGATGCTTGTACAAGATGATAGGGTTTAGCATGTGATATACAAGTAATGGTAGTGCTTCTACAAAATCAAGAGACGACTCCTTCATGTATATGCAAATAAGTTAGTCTGATAACATATGCATACATAAAAACGAATCTTACTAAAAAAACAAAAAATTAATGAAGAACACGATTGGTAGAACATATGCAAATAAATAAAGGGACAATGTTTTTTTGTTATTCCCAAATATATAGGCATAAAATATGGTTGTGAGTATGTCAATGGTGAGAGTGTAATGTGGATCTACATGTGGAAATTTTTTGTCTCAAGGTTGCCAATGGATTAAGTGAGATTGAAAATGTGCAAATTGAATGTTTATTTGTAAGCATTCATCAATGTTTGGGTTTCAAAACCACAATTAGTTTTCGCAAGTAAATTAAGTAGATAAAAAAGATAAAAATGAGAAAATGTAACTTTAATTAAATAAATCATGTTAATATTACCTTCTAACTTACATTGTTTTATAATGTGTGTTGACGATTAAAATCGCAATGAAGTTTTTCCCGCAAAGTGTTGTTAAAGCCTATTATTATAAAAGCTAAATAATACTAGTAGGTGGCACCCCCTTGTAGATTGGAGATCAAGTCTGGTTCTTATTTGACGTTGTGCTACTGTTCGACACTGCTTACATGATGGATGAGATCTTGTTTTATTGGCGATGGATAAGGCTTATTATATGTTAGTGCTAGATGATGATTATTAGGCATGCTATGTGTGTTTTCTGGTGCTCTAAGCTCAAGTTTTATTTTACAACGACCTATGTTATTTATTGTTCCCATTGCTATCTATTCTTAGATCCATTACTGGGACACCTGCACAAGATACATGTTAGTAATAATATATAAGAGCAGTGGGAAGGAAATGAAAGCAATGCAACGAAATGCAAAGGAATTTAACCATGCAAATAGACTACACTACATGCATCGAAATTTAATGCATTGTTGTTATCCTAGCTAATAAGTTAATAGCTATGCAATGTATTGAGTTATGTAGTTGGTATGCATTATGGTTAAGTGGGAAATGGTAGGATATGATGTGGGTGGCACGTTTGACAAATGATAGATGCTAATTCCAATGCATGGTTTAATGAATGGTTAATGTATTAATGGTTGGCGTGTATTAAGGAGCTAATTGATTGGGGATGGAGGCGATGTGCATTTACTACACGTCACCCTTACTCCTTCCACCGGCTGCCACCCTAGTTGGGCTATTGTTCAACTGTGATGTTGTGGTTAGGCTCCAATTTTCAAGCAGAGAGGAATTGCTCGGTCAATTCGCGTGTTAAGGTGTTTTGATCACAGGTATGTCTATTTTTTTCCATCCATGAGTTTTCTCTGGTTATGAAATGGATATTGGCTCGAATGTATGCGTTTGTGCTTTCCTTAAGTATGGCAACTGTGTGAAAATGTTTTTTTTTTTGGAATGGAGCGTTGATGGTTTTCTCTGAAATAATGTTTGAAGTCACAGTGTTATTGGTCGTCCTGAGTGTTAGCAGCCATAAAGGCTCTCTGTCATCCTTGCTAGTTTAGTTGGAGGGTTTTGTTCGGTCTTGAGTGGCTGGCTATCTTCACGCATTTGTATCACCATACCCAGTCTTTGGCTTTTATGGGGTTTAATGGGTTGGAAGCACGTGTCACTGTGCATTGTTACTTAGATTTTGGGTTGTTTTTGCTACTAAAGGTTGCACAGTGGGTTATATTGCTTCTTCTCGGCCCTATTTTCACCTCAGTGTTGTAGTTGGTTGGCTAGAGAGCCACGAGGGTTATACCCTGTGTGTGATAAGTATCATTACAAAGAAAAAATGGAGCCTTGCTCCTCTGTTCATAGCCTCTCCTGTCATGGGATTTGTCACCCTATCCATGAAGTGAATTGTGGTATTCTTTGTGTGTGCACCGTTGATCTCGAAGGTTTCCACCATTGAGAGGCATCAACTCTAGCCTCCCTGTGTTGGTCCACAGAGCAAACCCTTGACTCCTCCACTCCGAGAGTTAATAGAGAAGACCATTGTGGCCTGTCGGGTATATTATTGGTTGTTATAGATTGGTGTGTATTGTCGACAGAGTTGATTATGTGACAATGGTGTTGCTTTTGATATCTAGTTACTACATTGTTATTATAATTGAATGGATAATCTCAGCATGGTTAATTGGATAAATCAAATACACAGTCATTGTCCTTGTGTTTAATGAATTGATAGCCCAACACTGTTTTGAACTGAGTAAGTCACAACGTTGCTTCATGTCAATGCGTGGGTATGTGTGGCGTTCCTACAGCATGTTAGGTCGGGTTGTTGATTACTATGATTGAGTGTTTAATTGCCATGGGAATATTGCAATCGTGGTGTTTATGGTATGACCATCGACTATGTATGCTATGGATATTGTTTTGGTTGCACCCTCAAGGATAGTCATGGAGTTTTTAAACATATCTTTGTTGCAATTTGATCATTTATGTTATGACATCAGATATAATGTTGTTGCCTCCTTGATTTGGATGGATGGCCCAGCATTTGAATGTTTAGAGTCAAGAAAACTGGATCTGTACAGTCTCAGAAATACACTTGTGTTTTGTCGAATAGTTTTTGTATTCCACAACATAGCATGAGTTGAAGTGGTGACTGTTGTCTGTGAGTTTAAATGGCAAGTGGGGATCTTCGCAATTTAAATATGGATTATTGAGTTGACTATCCATTGTGTATGTTTAACGAATATCATGCATTTTAACAGTGATAGGCACGGGTGTTGTGACAATATAATCACATTGCAATTAAATTATTAAATGAATTGAAGGACAGAATCGAGCACAACCTTTGAATTGTTTTTTATGGTTGAAATAATCCGTGAACGGTGGTTGATTTTAATGTTGAACAAAGTGGAAACAAGTGATTGTTTACGCATTTGGGAATTGTTTTAAAATATTAAATGGATAATGAGAGGAATAGAGCTCTACAAGTTGTTGTTGGAATGCATATTGTCTTGTTTTAAGACACTATGTTAAGTATTTGGTTATGAACATTGAGCAAGTTAATGCACAGAGTTGTTTGAACTATACACAATTGTTGTTTATTTGGTCACAATGGTCATTTAGTTGGTGTATTTCCTTTTACAGAATGGTTATGGATTACTTAATTAATTTTATGAACAGTACCCGCTCTCTTTCCCAACCATTATTTCACTTTTCACTAATTACAACCCCATCACCTTCCCACATTCATTTTTCACTCCCTGTTCTAAAATTGATTACAGTTAAGAAGAATCCTGTATTGAATTAGTTGGAAGTAGCAGTTTCATGGTTGGATTACAATGAGGTTTTCTTTGGTTTGCATTACAATTGATTGTTTGTTGTCTTTGAGCAGTAACCGTGTTCTTTTTCCCCTCATTATATCATGTTTCGCTCAATACAAACCCCTCGCATATCCCTGAACCTTTTTTTTCACCCTCTGCTCATTGAAAAACAGTTAAACAATTTGTATGGATTGGATTGCATGAGTTTGATACGTTGTTGAGCCAAAATCTATTTCATATTTTTAAATATTTGTCATGTATGGTTGTTAAAAAGACTATTTGCTAATCGATCATGCATGCAAGAATGAGTTTTTTTTCAGCCGAGGTAGCCATGACAGAGGCAACAAAGGGAGAGGTAATTGGAATAGAGGCCCAAGAAGGCTAAGATTCTCCATAAACTTTGACTTTGACTCACAAGAGTTAGGCCAGTTGTTTCAGGCTGGATTTTTCAATTGGATTGGGCAAGGAGTGGTCCAGCCTAGGCCTGAAAGGCCTCCCTTCCAAGTTTCGCAAGCCCCCGGTATTCCTGTGCCCCCTCATGTCTCATTGCAACCCAAGGTTCCTAAAAATGACAGATGGCAAGATATTGTCCACCCAACAGTCTCCCAACATCGTGGCTAGCCCAATTTGTCTTTACCTACTCCCCCTCCTGTTAATAATCAGATTTTCCAAGCTACCCCTGCCCACTCACCAGTGCAGTTCTCCCATGTTAGCAAGAGATTGAAAACCGAGGCCCGTCATGCCCTTGACAAAGGAAAAGCCAATGCTACCCCTTCCTCACCCTCCAATGGCTCTGAAAAATCCATGTCTTCCCGGATGCATTTGAGGGACGATTGTTCTCATGTGATCAGTGAGATTAGGCCTAAAGGCTCAGCACAGCCAAAGGCAAATTCAAGAAAATCGAAGGGTGACAACAACAATCAAGGAAATATTGCATCTCAGAGTGGGAAATATGGATTTTGAGTTTTTGTTTTATCTATTGCTGATGACAGTTGACTTCAGAAGTTTTGGACATCATGTTTTATTTTTGGATATATGAGTAATATATTTTTTGAAAATAATTTCAAATATCAATGAGCTAAATGGTCAAATGTTAATATGATGATGGGAGTCACAAGGAGGGTTGTTTTGCTTAACTAACTAGTTATGTTATGATTGTTATGAGCTAAAGGGAGTCACAAGGGGTCTCACCTACTAGTTATTATTTGTTTATAACCCTTATTATGATTATTACTTTTCCCCCTAACTAAAAAGTTGGTTGAGTCTTTAGTTAACTTAACCAATGAGGTGGTTCAACTATCTCAACCAATTCTTATTTGCTTAAAGGCAAAAGGAAAGGGAGGAACAAGAGGAGGATAGAAGGAGAAGCATACTAAGGCTTGCTCTTTGAGTTTATGTTGAGATAGTTCAGTTTTCATTCATTCCTTAATTTATCACAAGCCTGATTCTCTTTTATGATAGCAAGGTCTTATTGTAGACAACAACATTCAGGGTTGAATTACATTAGTCTGTGTAGACTTGTCTGTTTGTGAATTAGTTTTCATGACTGACAAAGGCTATTTTGCAGAGTCGAGTGGGAAGCTAATATGTGGCAAGTTGATTCAGCTTTTAGAGTTCAGTTTTGATTTTCAGTTAGAGGTCCTTTTGTATGTTCCATCGGGGATGTCTAAGTTTGACTTTGGTCCGAAATTTCTGTATGAGATTTTGTAAAGAAAATGACTCTTTGGTGAATTGGAATGAAAAAAGGGATTGTTTTATGTCTCATCTGTCTTGATTATCATCTTGGTTTCTTACTTCTGTCTTTTACATTTGTTTTCAACAATTATCATATTCAGAAAATCATATTAAAATGAATTTTCCAGCAAGCTTTTATTTGTGAAAAAGACTAGCCTAAGCACTTGTAATTGATATTTGTGAGTTAGGATTTTATTTTTGATGCCTATAAACCTAGGGTGACATTCCCGTCTATTTTGCTTTAGCCAAGAAGAATTTGAAAACGTTTGAGTAAGATCATTTCATATCTTTTCCTCAACAATGTGGAGGAGTGACATTCTTGATATGGACATAGATGTTGATGTACATTGTTAAGGTGGCATAAGATGGTTGAAATAAGCTATGTATATTTCAATGTGATTGTTTTCTTGTAAAAATTAAGTATTCATACATCACAATGTGGAATGAGAATTTTCTTCAACATATATTAAAATTGTCTCCTTTCATTTTGAATATACAATCCTTGTTTGTGATTTTGCATGCTTTTTTATTATTATATATATTCCAATTCCAAATTGTTCTTTTTTATTATTATATATATTCCAATTCCAAATTGTGCTTTTTTTATTATATATATTCCAATTCCAAATTGTAGAAGGATCCAAAATCGAACAAATCTTGTTGTGTCAAAAACAATAATAATAATCCACAATCGACATCCCACCATTGTAGATATTGTTCATGTTTTACGTTTATTTTATTTTTAATAGGAGACTCCATAGCCCAAAGCTAAGGCACTAGAACTACTTGTTCTTGGCAGCTCGCAGGGAGCATGCCATCCCCTATGGATCCAAATGTTATCACATAAACTTGTCAGAGTCTTGCGAATTTGGGGTTTTTTGCCTAAGTCTGTAGTTTGCCTGTCTTTCCTCCTTTTACAGACCCAATAGTAAGGTTTTTCCTTTCGGCTTATAGTTTTTCCTCTTTTTTCCTACCTGAGAGGTGTCGGCCCTAAGCCTTTCTGTTTTCTCTATGGTCGATCACTTCTCTCTCTTTACCTTTGTCACTGATCATTTTGCCTTCCTGAGCCCTCAGTCAGTCATCCAAGTATTCATTTATAGAGACCACGACCATAAGCACAAGTGCAGCGCTTAGACCTGTCTGATATGGACTCAAATCAAGCGAGTGAGCAAGATCAACTTTCAACGGCGGAGATCCATCAGGGTGATCAGATCGACGGCCATCGGGCGATCGGGATCATAGAGTTACATGAAGTATAGCGTCAGACAGAGTTTTCAAATCGTGAGGCCCGTCCCAACCGTTGATCCTGGGAAGGACACATGGCGCAATATTAGCATTTTGTTGACTCATAGGATGGAGCAGTCAAAGGGAAAAGTCATGAGGACTCGCAAAACGCGAAGTCGCGAAATGATCTGGGCCGCTTATTTCATAAGGGCACGTGGCACAGGATTAACATGGAGAGAGTCGTTTCAGAAAAGCTCAAGTGAGAAATGTCGATATCCGAGGTCTCAAAATGTCGATATTCATCTAGGTTGTCCGATCAAAGGGGATGCGTGGCACCTGATCCAATAGATCGCAATTTCGCGACTCAGAGGTTTGAGCAATCTCGAGGTGACTTCTGGTGCTAACAGGTACATCATGCCCTTTCTCCCTCTCTCTTTCTAATTGGTTAAAATGATTTTAAAGGGATGTTAGTGTCCACTTGTAGTGTTTTTGTCTTGGTATAGGGGTTTGGTAGTCCAAGGGAGGTTTCATTTGTCTGCGAATGAAACATTATGTAACAGAAATTGGCAACTCCACTAGGGAGGGACTTTGACTAGTATTTCCTTGGATCGTCTAAAGCCTTTTCCTATCATTAGATCTTGTTTGTTGCTTGACTCTGAGCTACTTCCCCTTCCCTCTTCTTCATTGAAGACATCACAAAGTCATTGATTGGTTTTTCTTAGTTTTTAGCCTTTTTGAGCATTTTTTTGAACTTTTCAAAAGGGTGTCACTCCCCTGCAGTTCACACCAGGGCGCCATTACCCTGGTTAGTGCTCCCCAGAGGCCTACTAAAAGGTGCCATTATCTGATTGGCTCTCCCCCAGAGCCTCCTACTAGGCGCCATTCCCCTAACTAGCGCTCTGTGTCCTTTAGAAAAAGGGCGTCAATCTCCCTATTTTGGTGTTTTTGCCTCTTTCTGCTTGCTCTTTCTCAGTCTGATTTTGAGGGATTTTTTGCCCAAAGACTCCTGATTGTCTTTGTATTTGTTTGGATTGAGGATTTGATATTTACCACTCATTTTTACCTTTTTTTATCTTGCAAACCTCTTGTACATTGCGAGATTGGTTCACCTTGATTTTGACTAATTTGGTCTTTGTCTTGTTATCTTTCGATTATCTGATTGATTGGAAGAGTCTGCAAAGGTTTGTTTGGTCTTGAGTTTATGTTCAATCTTCTTTTGAATGATTGAGATTCTTTTGCTTACCACAACCTATCGTGAATACTTATTTCTTGTTGTTCATCTTTAAGGATTATTGAGTGATTTCCTCTTCCTCTTTTTCACTGTTTGCGTTCTTTGAGTCTTGTCACTATTTTGAGTGCATTTCTTATTCTATATTTTTACTTTGTATTCGTTTGTATCTGCATCAGATTCTTGCATTGAAAGTATGGAAGTATAAAAATCTTGCATTTGATTTAGGTTCATTGCATTTATAATCAAACAAAGAGAAATTGATTGCATTCAAAGTTTTGGGTGGTAAATTGCATTGGGTTTATGCATTTGGGAACGGAAAAAGACTCTTATCACCTCCATAGATAGAGTTAATTGAACATAAATATTTTCATCTCATTCTGTTGCACTCTTTTGGAGTTAAAGTCATGAACATCATCAGTTTCGCTTCCATACCCTTGAGTAAACAATAGCTTAAAAATCAAAGTGCTAATTAAAATCTATCTAGAAAAAAAAATTCTAAGGCTTTGCAAACCTACATTAGCTTAAGTATAAGGATTTGGAATAGGTGTTGAGAATAAATTTCCAAATCCATAAAAAAACATAGAATCTTGTGATAGGGAGAGAAAATCCATTTTTTGTATAAGCATAGTCGAGACCCCACTCTCACA
Organism: Picea engelmannii; assembly: GCA_009831015.1. Taxonomy (NCBI): domain Eukaryota; kingdom Viridiplantae; phylum Streptophyta; class Pinopsida; order Pinales; family Pinaceae; genus Picea; species Picea engelmannii. Next base: position 13,118 of record WSFP011430629.1, on the reverse strand, counting down.
CAGGGGCTAAACATGAGGTCACATGCGAGAGAATAGCGGAGAATAACCCTCCGAGGTTTAACCAATCGTAGAGGAATGATCATATACTGGGGGTTCTTCCTAAGAATCAATTGTTTTCATTTGGTATCAGAGCTTCGTGAATCTCGAATCCATTCGAGGTTCTTTGAATATCGGTCCTCTTGTCCTCAGTTCTTTTGAAGAATTTTGGACTTGATATCCCGCCCATACGTTCGGACTCAACTGTCGACTATACCTGCTCGGAGGTTGACTGGGAGTTGGTAAACATAATGGTTTTTATCTTTAGGGTTCATACATAAGGTGATGGAAAAGGGGAGTCTTTGTTGTACCTAAGTCATACGTTGGTCAAACTCACTCGAGCTCCTTGGAGGGTAACCCACAGATAGACCGTGAGGGAACTTGCACCAAGGTGTAAGTATGTTAAGCAGGTCACCCATGTAACTTTTCCACCCACTCTATCCCATCCCCTTCTCACTCTGATCCTATGGCGTTGGATTTCATCACCAACTAGCGCTTCACTGTGAAAAGGTTTGTTCATTTGGTTTGCTTCCTAGATTTTTTAGCATGCATTGTTTGCTTTTCCCTAGAAATCCCTTAGGGTTGAGTCTGTGTCTATGGATTCAGTTCCTGGAACTACCAACGAAGGAACCCCTTTTCCCAGGATACCGTTTATTTTTCTTTCTGTGGGACACGTTGGCCCTCCTTATATCACCACTTTGACTCTTCTTGGACTCACTATTGGGTTACTGGTATGGTTGTTTTCCACTTCAGTGAATGTAAATGCTCTTAGTGATTTATCCGTAAGCACTCCACCCCAGGACCATTGACCTCGTGTCAATCCTCTGCCTTCTTCGCATGTAGGGTCTTCTTCCTTTTTTTCCTCTTCGCCTAGTGAAAGCTCTGTAGCTGGTAACCAGGTAAATAAGAAGAAGAGGAAAAGGAAGATTAAGAAGAAGAAAAATAAGCTAGGGGAAAAACTTCCAACCACTGCAGGACATGTTGGAAGCGATCAACCAGCTAGTTTTCATCATGTTAGAAGTGTTGATAATCTCAACAAGTCTATCAAGACACATCGCAAGCCCAAATTCCCTTGCAGGATTTGTAAGGGTGACCACCTTCTTAAGGATTGCCTTGGTATTCCCAAGGTCGTAGAAGTGTGGTCTCAGGGTCATCAACCTGCGTCATCCACCGCTGCAGGTCATGCTGGAGACAAACCATCAACTAGTGATAATTAGGTTGGAAGTAAGAAGGGTAAAGTCAAATTTCCTTGCTTGCTATGCAAGGAGATGCACCACACCTACCTCTGCCCTCGTATGGATGAGGTTTCATATATGTTGGAAAATATTGTTGATGTCCAACAACAACTTTCAACAACTTACCGTAAACTCTCTCCCAACCCTCCATTGGTTGATGAACTGGTCAATCCAGTTCCATCATTAGTTTGTCTGGTTGATCAGGTTATCCATCCAGTTCAATCATCAATTGAGTCGGTTGATCAATTGATCAGTTGATTTCAACTTCGATTGATCCAGTGGTCGATCCAATACCACCCTTGGTCGATCCCACTCCTCCTAGGAAGAGTGAGGATGTTGCTCGGGTCTTTCTTGTTTCTACATATTCTTCTAGAATAGGGGGCACTTCACCCATCCCAACAGAACCCCCTCTGAGTAATGAGGTCATTCTTTTAGATTGTCGGAATCTCATCTCCCTTCCTATATACCTTTTCAAATCATTGTTCAGTTTTGTGGTAGGGACGTTCCTCGAGCTATTGTCGATGAGGGTGCATGGCTAGTATATTATCCTCCATTGTTTCGCAAGCTTTAGGTTCTCCTCCGCTCGCACTAGTGACTCAGAATCTGTTGGCTTTTAATAGAAGGGCTAGTCGAACTTTAGGTGTCCTTCCTTAGTTTCATGTTACTTTGGGAAGGAAAATTTTCTTTATTAATGTGATGGTAGTCCATGACCCCTTGGATTTTAATTTTCTCCGCAGACGAGACTATGTTTATGCTATGAAGGTTGTTGTGTCTACGGTATTTCGTTTGATGTGTTTCCCTCATAATGGAAACATGGTGACCATAGAACAACTTTCATTCATTGGCCCTCATACAATGGCCAACCATCCGACTTCCCTTAACGTTCCAACAACATCTGCCCTGCCGCAAGTCAATTATGTGGAAACCTGTCCCATGCATTCAACTTCGAATGAGAAGGAATCTCTCCCTTCTTCTAATTTAAATCTGGTAGTTGACATGGTGATCTGTTCGATAGGGCTATTAGAGCTTGATCTCCCTACCCCTTTTGCGACCCTCGACATGTATTCCTTCCATAGTGTGGATCTACCATCTAGCGAAAATCTCTTCGAAGCCATGATTAAGGTTTGTCCTTTGACATGTATTCCTTCCATAGCATTGTCCTCTTGAAAGCCATGATCAAGTAGAGGTCTTATAAGCATAGTTTATTTGTTGATTTCAAGCTCGTTAAAAAATTAAACCAGGTTCGAGCAAAGTTCCCATTTCTGTGTCAAGCTCGTTAAAAAATGAAACAGAGGACCTCAATCATAGTTTCTAGTTTCAACCTTATGTAAAAATGAAACCTACCTTAGAATTATCTGATCCTTTGGGAGTAACTGGTCATGAAAAAATGTATTTTCTTGTCTCAAGTTCGTTAAAAAAAGAAACAACCAACTCTCATGTTGAGTCGAGTCTCTCACAAGATCTCGTAACTTAACCTTCCTTTCATCCGCCTTTCTTTGTTGACCATTTTTCTCCATCTGGTACAGAAATCAGTGACAACTTCAACGTCGGTGAATAAAACAAAGCTCGGGGGGGCACATCTCTAGTCTTTAGACATCATGTTGGAGCAAAGCCACTAGCTTCCATCACGCAGCCAGGGGAAAAGTACCAACTATCCATGGGTCCCGTTCGAAACCTTTGGACATTGCGTTGGAACTTTTTGGAGTCTCCTTTGATCTCTTTTCAAACTCCCTAAACATGAAAATATTGTTGAGTGATCTTGCTTCCTTTCACACTCGTTAAAAGGTTTGAAAGGGCATCTTTTGAGTGGTAGTTTATCTCTTTTTCGGCTTCACAAGACTAATTATGAAAAAGGAACACTCTACTCAAGCATGATTAGAAGAGTTCCCCCCTGTGTTGTTTTACACCTTTTTCGGGCTTGGGAGATTAACTTTACGAAAATTTCATCCATGGAGTCATCTTTAATTTCTTTTCAGACTCTCTAATCATGAAAAACCACCAAGTTTACCTTATTTGGGCTCGTAAAAGTTTGCATAAAAGGACATATGTGAGTCCAATCTCCAAGACCCATCTAGGACCGAACCCCTCCTTCCTTGGGTCCACTAAACATATGTCAAGGGACTCATCTGAAGGATGAGCTATACCGAGCACCTGTTATCCTTCTCGAGATCATTAAAAAAGAAAGAGGTATTCATCTATCTGGATGGGGGGGGGGGAATTCAAAGAAGTGGGTCGATTTTTTGGAATCCATTATGGTAGCTATTGTCACTCTTGAACATGGCACTTGTTTGCGTCTCATCTTACAGTTGGGTAATCCGCTTGTCTCCGAGTCATACCAGTTCCATGTGTCACTATAATTTTTTGTCCAGTCGAAGAGTGTTCTTATTGCCTTCACATTATGTTCTTGGTACTCGTCAAGTCAATGTTGCCAGGTCAGTTGTCGTGCTTCATAATGTTCAAGCGAAGTTTCACTTCAAACCATCCATCTGCAACATTACCAGTTTCCATTTCCTATGTTAGTCCATGCTCATTTGATTCACCATATTACATCACTTTCCTGTGTCAGTATCGTGTCGATGATGGGGATACATCAAGGTCCTCCTTCAACGAGTCTTTTCCTGTCGACTTCAAGACATTATCCAAGAATTAGACTTAGAAACCAGTTTGTACCTTGGGACCTGCATGCCTCAATGGCAAGCCTCCTTGCTTCCGACAATAGGTTCACATCATTGACCTCTGATCAGATGATTCCATGAATGTTCAACCTCTGCTCATTTATTCTCATTCACTGGAATGCACTAGGGTACCTTGGGATTCATTGAAATCATTGGCGATTTCCCTTGCACTTGTTAACAGTTTACATCAATGACCAGTAATCAAGTGGTTTCTACCATGTTCGACATCAAAACATCTATTCACATGGCTATATTTGTATCGCATCAGGATCAGGACAAAGATCTTGGGTTGGGCGCTCACTCTGTTATGTGTGTTGCCTAGGTTGTGATGGAGATCATTTGAGCATTTAAAATATTTCAGTACAATCACCATGCTGGAAATCTTACTAATATATATATTGTTACATATATCCACTTTGTATTGGTTTGTGGCTATGTTCTTATCATCTCATAGCTCCATTGTGTATTTTTCGTGGTTGTAATTAGTTCATGTAATGGAGGTATGGATCCACAATGTATCTCTGGTGGCCATATCCTCAGTCAGTATTCTCATGGATCCGCAGTGTATTGGTCGGCGACCATGCTTTGAGTCATCTTGTGTTTCGAGCATAGGTATGACTACCTCGGAAATGGAACATATATAATATTGTTTGATGATTGTCTATAGCTTCTACCAGGTTCTCCCACTCCATCACCCTTGCATTGAAGACTTTGTAAAGTGTTTTGGCCATCAATTTCTCTTATGACCTCTTACTTTAGGGGGCATCTGTTACACATCAAAATGTCACATTTGTGTTTCGCATCCTAAGTGTCGCAAAGTGACGTATGCACCTCAATAAGTGTTGCATGCACTGTCACAAGTGTCATATGCACCTTCCCAAGTGTCACGTTCACTTTGTTAGGTGTCGCCACCCCTTGAAACCATGAAAATAATTGTTCATGACACCTAAGTCATATGGGAGGAGGAAACCCATCATTTATAGGTCAAAACGCATCTTTTCCTTGGAAAATTTGACCTTTTATCGAGCATTTATGAAGGGTGGTGCCCCCCTAGCCATATTGGGGGAGTGTCATGGCACCCCCTCTACATTGTTAGGGGAGTGCCACTGCTAGGATGGTGCCCTGTCTCTCACTCAAGGGGAGAGCCATTCTTGTTAGAGGAGAAAGGGGGACCCTCCACCTTTATCTATGGGCCAACTCTCTCAAGATGGGGTTGATTATGTTCAACCCCCATGATTTGGATTCACTTTAGGATCTGATCCAAACCTCAATGAGCCATATCCTCAACCATATCCCTCATTTTATCATGGTGTTTGTGCCTCTCAAGCCTATATATTGAGGGCTTTCCAAGGTGAAGGGGGCAGTAATCAGTCATAGTATCATAATTTTGATCTTGGTAGATTCGTGTAAGGGGTTGGACGAGGAGAGCTTGGAGAGGTTGTTGCTTCATCAATCATGGTATGTAAGTATTCTCTTTGGGTTCTCATTTGAATATACTTGTCCTATTTCCTTCAAGTTTGTGTATTCTTGCATGTGCTTGTCTATTGTTCCTTCAATCTCCGTAGATGAATTTGTTTGACTTAATCAACTAGAGTAGGGGATAGTCATTTCTCTTTGCTTCCCATTGTAGGTATCAAGTTGCACTAGGGAGTTTGAAGATCAAGCTCATGAATTGGAAGCAGCGAGGACAAACTTCGTAAACAAGTACATCATGCCCTTTCTCCCTCTCTCTTTCTAATTGGTTAAAACGAGTTTAAAGGGATGTTAGTGCCCACTTGTAGTGTTTTTGTCTTGGTATAGGGGTCTAGTAATCCAAGGGAGGTTTCATCTTTCCGCAAATGAAACATTATGTAACATTAAGGTGTGTACACTTTTGTAGTGTCCCTTTCTTTCCTTGCATATGACACTTTGTGTACCTCTAGCTTCAAGTGGCCTTGTAGTACTATCCCCCAAGATAATCGATTCACCAATAGGGAGTACCCAAGGTTTTGGATTATTAATTAATTAATGGCAATGAATGGACTTGGAAAAAGGATGCATTGAAAATGAAGGTGCAACACACCCTCTACAAAGGCACACCCCTTGTATGTCATGAACCCCATGCCCAAAATTCTTCCCCTCATCCATGACACCTCATCCACGTGACTTAGAAGGAGGCCCCCTTGGGAAATAACCCTATACTTGAGGTGTGATTCACCCAATAGGTCGTTTTGTCAACCCTCCCCTACCTAAACTTGGTAAATTGCATAAGGTCTTTGAGCATTAGTTTATTTTGATGAGTTGGTTTGGCTGTACTTGCTTAAATGACTCTTTTATTTATATTATTTACTCATATTGATGCTTTGCCCTGATATCATTGGAGGGAATCTCCATTTGTCTTTGCAGGACCCAGTTGGTGGACAAATTTGGAGGAACAAGCCTAGCTTGGGCTTCCATGGGTCTTCAATTCCACAGGTTGGATGCCAAGGGTCCACTTTCTGGATGACGATGTCTTGCCTTTGGAGGCCTAGAGGACCTTGCCTAGCCCCCACATGCCAAATGATTTGCTTGGAAGGGCTAAAACACCACCTTCTTGTTGTTGACGTCACCATTGGGGATATGGTTTGGTGGTGATGAAGTTGTTGCTTGACACTTGGCATGGTTTGGTGGAAGAATACTTGAGGAGACTATAGTCCATGAGAGGGACGATTTATGAGCCCCAACAAATTCAACCTTCTAATCCAACAACTTGCTCAAAGGGTCAAAACGTCACCCTTAGAGGGGTGACGTCATTTTAGGGTTTCTATTCTGCACTTTTTAAAACTTAAATTTGGATTAAAGATGAATTATTTGAATAAAGGGGAAAAATAAGGGTTGTTGTCCCCTTATTTTGTGTTTACCCTAACTTAAGTTAACAAACTATGTTCAAGACATTTTGTATAAATAGATATCATTTGCATCTCATTGGATCATAACTCTCCCATTGTGCGAACTACTTGGCTAAAACTTTTGCTATACTTGGGAATTTTGGTATCTCTCTCTCTCTTGCAAATGAATTTTGGTGTTATCTCTTGGTGATTGGATGAAGTGAAGTGATGTGCACCCCTTGAAGGCTTATGTTCTTGCTTTGGATGGTGATTTTCTTGGTGAAACTAGGGTTTGATATCTCTCTTTCTTGGCATTGGTAAGGAAAAATCTGCATTTGTTAGTTATTTCTTGCTTATTTTTTGATTTTGTTGGTTGAAACCCTAGGAGGAGTATGTTGTATAGACCCTCCATTAATCTTCATCTCGTTTTTTAATTTTATAAGCTTTTATTGGACAAGGGTTGCTAGGAGGAATACGAGTGTGTATACCCTCCTAGATTTTACCCTAGTTTGATTGGCATACCCCCTGAAGAAGAGGGTTTACACCCCTAGGGATTTTGTTAATTTAAATTGTGCTTTAAAGACTCCATTCACCCAATTATAAAGGAACTAATCTGATTTTTTCTTTGGAGATATAAAATACTTGCCTCGGTAAATGTGAGAAATCATTTTGTTGAGACTATCTAATTTGGAATCAATTCTATGCTTTATACGCTTGGTTGAGCAACCAGTGCATCTCAATTTGCTAAGTATTTCTTGTTGTTGTTACAAAATTTCATATACAGCCATTAGGTATCCATAAACCCTAATACTTTTTCATTAATAACTCACTACTCAACCGTTGAAAGTTGCTAAAAGTTTTCCACATTAATCTATTAAGGCTTGTGCAATTTTGGGTGGATTGTTGGCAAGTTTTGACGGTTGATTTCTCTGTTGTAATAACTTGTTTGTTACAACCATAAAACTGATAATTACTTCTGCAGAACTTGTTTACAACAACCTTACATTGTTGCTAAAGTTTTATGCTATCTTCTCGATCTAAACTAGTCAATTTGCTAGCTTATCTCTTGTACCTTTCATTAAGATTTGAGAAACTTTATTTTACAGTTGTGATTACCATTTTGTTTCTGATATACATCACTATTTATTGCTTTTATTAGGGATAACAAGCTTAACTTGCTTGTCCACCTAACATTATACACATATACTCGACTTGTTCTTGTGTCTCGGGTAGGTACATCACTCTTTACAAGTCCTCTTATCTCTTGGTAGCTTTTGGCTACCATCAAGACCCTTTCTCAAGCCTTTCCATGCTTTGTATCTTGACCTATAGGGGCTACACTTCCATCATTCCACTTTTTGTCTCGTTTCCCCCTAGGGTAAATCGAGATTCCCCCTTTGAGGTTATTCTTTCATCTCTAAAGTGACGAGAATACATGCCTAAGGTGACAGTGGGTAGGTGTTCTCTTAGTTGTTTCCATTTGGTGGTTGGGTCATGTTGAGAAAAAGGTATGGAATACCTTACTCAATCATTTTCAAATCTTGCCTGGCTAGGACAAGATAGTTGAGAATGTCACCCGGGGTTTATAGCCGCAAAACATTCACTCAATCCGCAAGTATTAGTTACAAGGATTAAGGCTGATTTTATGATTTGTAATTGTCGCAATGTAAAAATAAAATTTATTCAAGGCTACAATAATGTATACAACTTTTACAATAAAGTAAACATGGTGACAAAAAGCGGAAAAAGGAACCAAGCCATGAAACACATGTATGATACAGAACAATAATCTGATTTTATTTCATTCTGAGATACCAAAAGTGCATTTCTCTTTACAAACCCCTGCGAGGGTAAGGACCAAAGTCAGATTTAGAGATCTTCGATGGGCACCATACAAAAAGACTCCGACAGTAAAATAAAACTGAAATTAATGATCTGGATCAACTTGCCACAAAAATGTTTCCATTTGACTCTGCAAGATATCCCTTATCAACCATGAAAATTAATTCACAAGTAGACAAGAATACACAAACTATCAAGGATGAATCAACACCTCTAAAACAAGCGGCCGTAAAGTATGATTCAATTTTGAACCTTGCTACCTTCAATAAGACCTTGTTGTCAACAAGAGGATTAGGCTTTCAAGTAAACTCAGAAATGAATGAAAAATGAAACTATCTCATTTAACTAAAGAAAAAACCTTAGTCTTATCTTTCTCCTAGTATTCTCCCCTTGTCTCTTCTTCTCATTGAACCTTTATTCTTTCTCAATAAGTTGAGGTAGTTCAACTACTTTCTTTAGTTAAGTCAAATTAACTTAACTAATTATTTTAGGGAGAAGTAATTAATAATAAAATATAAATAAGGGTCTAATTAATAATTACTAAATAGGTGGGACCCCTTGTGAATCCCATCATTTTCCTCGCCAATTATCAAATATAAAATGTAAACTAATCATTTGGATCATATAACACCCTTGTAGCTCCCATGGATATCATTTAAGCCGAATATTTAGGAAAAATTGAAACCATATCCAAAAACAAATAATATATCCATCTTATCCACAAAAATACCCAAAATAAAGCTTACTGTCCAAAATATGTTGAAAAATATTGAACATTGTCTTCATCACTGAAAATCATAAAAAAAAAAACATTTAGAATCCGTATTTGTTGCTTTGCAAGGCATATTTCCTCTTCTCACTGATGTCCCCAATTGACTTTTCTTGAGTGGCCCTTGGTTGGTTAGACCCTTTAGGTTTTATTTCGTTGATCACATGGGAGAAGTCATCTTTGAGGTGGAGGCATGAAGACACAGACTTAGAAGACGATGTGGATGGACGGGAGGGGGAAACCATTGCTTTAACCTTTTTCTAGCGTGCGAGGACTGTACTGGCGAAACAGTAGGAGCAATTTGAACATTGGGATTAATTGGTGGTGGTAAAGGTAAGAACACAGCAGGCCATCCATAGTGGTGGGAGACAGGCTGGTGGACAATTTCTTGCCAATCGTCATTAGTGGGGACTTCGGGCTGTAAAGACACATGTGGAGGAACAAGAATGCTATGAAAATTTTGAGGAGGCTGAAAAGGGGATCTGTCAGGTCGAGGATGCAAGATACCATGTCCAACCAAATTAAAAAACCCATCTTGAAACAATTGGTTCAACTCTTTTGTATCAACATCGAAATGAATAGAAAACCGAGGCCTTTTATGGCCTCACTGCCAGTTACCTCTGCCTCTGTTATTTCGGCCATTGCTGCCTCTACTGAAAAAAATCATCCTGTAGAAATAATTAACCAGTCATGAAATTATTAATAACCCATACATGAGACTCTGCTTACATAAATCAAAAGTTGGCTCTAGAATTTACTTACAAGACATATGCAATCCATACATAACATGTCATTTATTAATTGGCACGTGAACATGGAATTGATAGGGTTAATGGTAAATATGGAGGGCTTGTATTTAGCAAAAAATAATATCATGGAGGGGAAGGAATATACGAATATTGTTCAAACAATTAATAAAACAACAATTGTGTATCTAAACATATCCAGAACATCAGTCCTCAACCCTTGCCATATCAACTTCCCTTCATTTCCACACAAACTCCTCTTCAAAACACATATCACAGAACATGGAATGAATAAGTGAAATTGGGATCGTGAAGGGGGTGTATTTAGCAAAAAATGATATCATGGAGGGGGAACTCTTACAGATATTATTCAAATGATATATCAAACTTACCATCTCTAATGTAAAATTGGAATCAAAATATCTTATTGTTTAAGAATTTAAGGTTTAAACCATACTCTGTTTCCAAAACAACAACCCAAAACTAGTGCTTAGTTCACAAAACTGCTCACTTGCCTTAGAAACTGTATTACACAGTTACCAATTTAATATGTCCAAGATTTTGAAAAATAACAATATTGCCTGTATATAACAAAGTTGAAAATGAACAACATCATAATCGCCACAAGAAATACAACAACAGTTTTGAAGTGGACATGCTACAACCATAATATCAACATCAACAAATTTCGTAAAACCCACGGGGTCCCGTGAAGTGCCCCAAAACAAATCTATGTATATAACCATAATTCGATTGAACCACAATTTACCAAAATTTCCCATCCTATTACATTATGGTTTGTATGCTTTATCCGAGCATCATACAACTTATACACATGTGCTTTTCGTAATTACAATAAAACATGGCAACAATAATTCACAATATTGTTATTGACTTCATGAGCTTCATATGGACAAATTGTAACTTCAAGCGAAATAAGTGAATCCAACACTTCCTCCATCCTTGCATAGCAAGGATCCAATCAAAACCTGTGCCCAAACAAAAGAGCATGAGCAGTGCTTTCATCAAATTCTGAGCAAGAAATGCCTTCACAATAATGCATAGGGTTTAATACGCAACAATGACAGTAAGTGGCTGAAGAAAGCAGGCTAACAACCTGAGGTTTTATCCAGAACAAAGCACGAAAGGTTTATTCCCACACAATGTTCCACATTAATACTCACGGAGTCAGGTTATGGCGCGGGCGTATTAGCCACAAAGACCAATAGTCTTAACATACAGGTCAGGTGTTCACAAAAACCACAGGTAAGAGGCGGAGAGAACCCATTCTCGAACATGAAGGAAAACCCAAAACAAAGAACCAGAGGCAAGGCAGGCCTAAGAGTTTCCCCAACCACAATATTTTTCATAGCAATGTTGCGAACAAATACACACAGTAAAAGCCACCCATGACTCTTTTAATGCCAATGGTCTCAAAATAACCAACACGGGAAACCAAAATTTGCAAACAACCAATACACAATCTGAATTCATCATAACATCTTTGGAAATACACAGACCATGAGAAAACAAGAGCCAACTATTGATTTAAAGAGCAGAGCGAATGTTCATGGATGGAAAAGCAAGAAAACCCCATACATGTGTCAAATATTGCTTAAGGAAAAATGACCAAGTTGTATACCTCCTCCACGACTGAGCAAAGCGGAGCAACAACAACCAACAAAGCAAAATGGAAGAATGACTAGGGTGGTGGGCTCGAGGTGTGTTTGAGTGACATGCATTTACTGCACGTCGCTTCTCCCTTCACATTTTCATTCATGGCTCACTATTCAACTCATCGACCATTAATATTCAAAATAACTTAATGCATGTCGATTATACCATAGTTTGCCAATATTCCAATTTTGCAAATGCGCCAACCAAATGGATCCTTGAAGAATAAAAATGACTGACTTATTTTCTCTAATTATATTTTTGTGCTTAAGAACCCTTGTTAAACCTTCTTTATCAGGATATTTGAAGCCCTTTTTCCATGCCTTGACAAAAGTATCAGTGTAAATTCCTTTTCATGTGGAGCTCATGCCCATGTGGATGAATGGGAGTCAAAGCAAAGGTCTTATTGCATACTCCATAAAAAGAGTGGGAAAAAGATGCAAAAATTGACCAAGGCAAGAAAGGGGTGTAGAGTTTTTGGTCATGCAGAGGAAGGTGCCACCTCAACTTTCCATGATCCACATAAGAAGAAGGAAAACAAATTTGAAATTGGGTAAGGTAAGGAAGGCATTTGGAGGTTTCTACGAGGTAAAGGGAGGTGTTACATTCACACTTCACTCTCTATGTTAAAGGCACAAGGTGTTGTGGAGTTGGGATGCAAAGCAAAAATCAAGGCTTGAGAGGCCGCCCTTCTGCACTTCACATATCATGCAAAGTGCAAGGGCAGTAAAGCTTGGAAACATGAGACTTAAGCTCCACCCTTTGCACTCCCACGGGTATGAGACCTATGCACACAAGTCTTGAACAAAAGATTAAGGATCACCTGGCCATAATGACATATAGAGGAAATCGGAGGATGACATGTGGGCAACTCATTGAATCATAGGGTGCCACATGTCCGCCGTGAAGATGGGCTACTCCTTGAGTTGTATGGAAGTTGAAACACCAAAGGGTTATCTAATGGAAGCTAGGGGCATTGTTTGGGAATGGTTGTGGAGGCTATTGGCCTTTAGGATGCCTAGGAACACAAAGATAAAAGAAGAGTTTGGGAAGGAAAATGGATTCAACAGTTTGACTAGAGTTCATAGGTTCTTTGAATACATGACTGTTTGGATTGAAGGTTTAACTAAAAAGGAAATAAAGGAAGAAGGAAACTAGTCCACAGGTCAGGTTAACATCATTTTTGCTTAATAGTGGAGTCCAGTCTAAAGAGCAACTCATCGTGATTGATTTACTAGTTTATGGAAGAGATCTGAATATGGTGAGTTCAATATTGTATCATAGGTTGTATTTCC
>WSFP011430622.1:0-21689 GCA_009831015.1 Picea engelmannii | reverse complement strand
GGGCGGGTCTCTTGGTGCACTCTGTAGCCGGGGTGGGGGATATCTCCACAAGTATGTGTGTAACGCTAATAAATTAAAATGAAAAAAATTAGACTTCCAACATTTTATTTCAATAAAAGAAAGAGCTGGCCTTTTTCTCTCGGTGCACTCTACAGCCCAAGGCTGGGGAGATCTCCATATGTGTGCATGTAATGCTAATAAACTAGAATTGAAAACAAAACCGATTTCTGACATCTAACGTAAAAAAAAAAGCACTGGCCTTTTATTTATTTCTAATTACCGTAACTTGAAAAATTAATTACTACTCAACTCTGGGTCTCCGAAACGGCTAGAGGTTTGCACTTGTTTTTCTTAATCCCTATCTGTGCATAATAGATCTGAGGTTAAGTTGATAGATCTATGCTAGTTTTGGGTCGGCCACATGCTTTTGGGAAGTCTGTCTAATAATTATTTACTTACTTTTTTTTAATTTAAATGGTCTTCCTTTCTGACATGTGAAGATAAAATTTTACAAATCCACAAGATTAGATCTAGATCTTACACATGTGACTGCTATGATTAGAAGAATTTAAATGCTCATTCTGCGCCCTCGAAACTGATTGTCAAATAAAGGGATTGGCACGAGAGAGTTCACAAACCGTAACTAATGTAGAATGCCTTTGGTCTTTTGGTTGATGCTCTTGTGTGCTCTTGACACGCACTGATTTGGAGGAGTTAGGCAAATTGTTTAAATTCATGGATGAAAGGGAAAAACTTTTTACAAGGCGGTTTAAAAGTACGGGATCCGGATATCTAATGGAAACATCATACTTTCATGGGGTCTTTAACAAATCTAATGAAAGACACTGGTTGCTGCATTTGTTGGAGATATTCTGTTGTGATAATGCAATTACCATAGCAGCTTGAATGTTCTCTGTGAATCTTTATAACAAAGGTCTGCAATTCAAATGTGCTCCGCCACACTTGTGAAGCAGAAACCCATGACAAATTGTCACTTCTGTTTTGTTGAGTACTTGTTGAAGCTTTGGCTCTCGAGGATTACGTTGTGAAAGATCTTTTGTATTTTGGCAGTTTTCATACGTGGTACATAGGCTTATCGTGTTCCCATGATATCCGAAGTTTATGAATAGAGCAAGAAGGATCTAACTTGGACTCGAACATGAAGGCTCTTTATTCACATTTGTTTATGATATTGAAAACGTACAATTATGTCCCTAACGTTAATATACAGAATTTCATTTCTATAGGATTTTCAGGTTGGAAGGTTTTAATGATATTCTCCTTTTTAATTATCTTGTGATTATTTCTTTATCACATCATGTATATATTAAAAACTGTGTTTCTAAACAATAATCCTCTTCCGTTGGAAAGACTCGCAGTGTTGTGATTATTTCTTTATTACATCATGTATATATAAAAAACTGTGTATTTGTTAATATTCCTCTTCCGTTGGAAAGATTCGGCAGTGTTTTTAGTGTATTTTCTTTTGCATCTTTATATGTATCTTGTATCACCTCAACGAAGTAAGAAAGAAGCACCAATATTTTAGTTTTGTTTAGGCAAAAAGCCAACCATCAACATTGTACCAAATTATTGGGTTGAATGAAAAGTTTCAACTAGGATGTATAGGTTTAAGCAAATGTTTCAGACTCGTAATCTCAAAGGAGCTACTTTTCCATACATGCAAATTCAAAATTTGAGATATAGGGAAATGTCCGTATGAATACTTCTCAACAACTGCCGACTCTAAAACTTTTCATCAAGTTCTGTAACTTCTTTACAGAAATGGGATACTTTCAAACATGTTATAAACTTGATTTAACTGTTGCAATTCGAGACAAATCTTATCCTAATATTTTTGCATATGATATTGAAAGGTATCTCTGACCTAAAATAACTATGGAATAAATAGCAAATAAATGCATGACAAATTTTCAAAAAGAAAAAAAAAAACTTTTAATCCAATTTTGATCGTGTTTTCAATTTGCACTCTACAATGTAGAAAAACAATCTGGTAATTTCAACTTGGGACAAAACTGACCAGATTAACTATTAAAAGCAAATATGAATTTGGTAATTTGAGGGTAGAACAAAGCTGATGAGATTAACTGTTAAAGCTGAGGGATGCATGTTTTATTCACAACACAAACGCCACATGGGTTTTCCTTCAATGTAATAACTTACATGGATTGACAAGGGACCAAGACCACCTGAGTAAACTTAGCAATCAAGCGTTGTGGAGTCTATCTTTGGGATTGAGTAGATGTTGACAAGTTCTTAAAAAGCTGAAATATTAATTAAGGTATCATAGTGTCACTGAACTTGCATCACTTACATCATCTGTGCAAAAAGGATGTAGTTTTAAATGATATGTAACCAATGGTTTGTTGTTATACTCCTCTACCTTGTTTAGTAGAATTAATGTAATACAAATGAAATTAAGACGTCAAAATGCAATATAGACAATCTCTAGAAAATAAATCCATCATGTCATTCACTTTCTATTAAATTTCTTCAGTTGAAGTCTCCAACTTGCAACAACTTAGAGAATGCAATTTTGTTATTTGTATTTTGAGTTTTACACTATCAAGCTTATGGATTGTATGTGTTTGATTATTCATCTTATAGTGTTGCATCATCATGCTTTTAAATATTTCATATCTCATTATCACTAGATACCCCAACAAAAGTGGTGGTTTTTTGTCTCATTATTTTTATTCCCTGACCAAATTAGGAATTAATGCCTTCGGTATGTTTGCAGCAATATTAATTATACCTTAAAAGACTATTTAAGCTATGATTTTTCACCTGTATATCATATTCTATAATAAATTTTTGGGAGCCATGCCCTACAACCATCTTAATGTCATGCATAACATATTCTATCATAAGTTTTTAGGAGGCATGTCCTACAACCATCTTACTGTTCTACTTTTCATTTAATAATTGATGATGACACCTAATACACAATTAATATGGTGCTTGCCACTTGCAAACAAGCTTTCATACAATTAATACAACCTCGAATATTTGCAACTTGCAAATATTGGAGTAGGTTTAGGTTGCCACTTTCAATTTGTCCCACTATTTCTATGCCTTCATGTGTTTGTATTCACATGGTCTTGATACTATTGTTTGTTGTTGGGTTTGCATTCACATGGTCTTCATACTATTACACGTTGACACGACCTTCATGCCTGCTCTCTATCCTATTGTACTATTGTTTTTCATGCTCCTACAAGTTCAAACACAAATTGCTAATTTAGTTTTGAATAAATTTGAACAGATTTCCTTTTAATATTGAAAATGAACTAAAATTCAGACACAAATTGCTAATTTAGTTTTGAATAAATTTGAACAAATTTCCTTTTAATATTGAAAATGAACTAAAATTTCAGTGATGGTTATCATTATATTTGCTGGAATTTATTTTTGATTTTAATGTTTTCAAAACTGTAAGTTCAATAACTATTTCTGCATTTTACAAAGTGTTTTTAGCTGTGTCTCTATTAGTCAAATTAAATACTTTTTGTGTTTTTATTTATTTATTTCCAACAATGAAAACTGCCCATTAAATAACAAATAGAAAAATGAAAACTGTGTTAATAACCATTGAAAATTGTCCATAAAATTGAAAAGAAAATTGTAAATTGATATATAAAATCTCTGTATGAAGGAAAAAATGAATGAAAATCTATAAATAGTTCAGATGCTAAATACAACGTGATAATAGGACCCAGACATGGCGCCTTAAAACATAAAATAATTAAGGGGGCTTTGCTAAGTTAACACGGGATATTAATTTCAGACAATAATCAAAAATATTTTACGGCATCAAAAAAGAGTATGACATGAAATTTACTTGAGTAGGAAGCAAAAACAAAGACAAACCCGAGTCTAGATTTCTATGGAGGGAGGCCTTAGGAAAGGACCAATTAGTCTCTTTAGGCTATTGTATATATTTGTGTACCAAACAATGAATATTACTCCAGGGGAATGTCCTCTTTCACAAGCTTCAAGTTCCTCTTTTACAAACTTGTAACATATGTTCTTTCCTTTATTTGCTCTTGATTTACCAATTGTTTCTCCTATTAAAAGGAGTACTGAATCTCTGGCTAGTTCTCTGCCAGTTATCTCTAATCCACATACCCCTTACCACTTATGATGCATCCACCCTTGCCACTGTTGTTGGCTTTGAAGTTGACAACATAAGCTATCGATCACTAGAACGTATATAAAACCAAGAGCATGTGATTTGAACACTAGTCATCTATGGGCCAATTGTGGTAGAAGCCTAGCCATACATGCTTTGTATTCTTTATTCACACTAATCATTGAGTGCCAACTCACCCATGAGAGAAGCAAAAGCATAGGGAGCACCCTAGCTAGTGTTGAATTTTCACTATGCTAGGCTCAAGTATGAAGTTTATTTAATTTTTAGCATTTAGTTAAACCATAACCAAATGCATCTACACAATTAACAATTGCTGCAATAACCAAGATCACAAGAAGAAATACAATGCACAAGAACACAAGAAATATCCTGGGAAACCCTTTTCAACAAGGGAAGAAAACCCAACAATCCTTTGCTATATTCTCAAGAGAAAGACCTCCAACACCATAGACCTAGCACACAAAAGGGTGCTCTCCAAAACTAAGAAGCTAGTGCCCAAGAGAGGTGCACACTTCAGCCCTAGAATATGTACTTGCTGAAATTTCCAAAATCACATGTGTGTTGTGTTTCCTCAATGGGGGAATCACCTTTATTTATACTAGATTGGACACATCAAAAGTGGTGTCTATTGGCACAACAAGGCCGACTTCAATAACTCAGAATATAATTAATAATTACAATATTAATTATCTTTTACATTAATTATTTTTCACTTTATGGTGGGCCTGACCTGTACCCTTTACATCACAATTAGGGTTACAGGTAAATCTTACTCTTAGACAATATAGAAAGGGATCTCACACACCCACTAGTGCTCAACCATTAGGGGCATGTCTACCTGTGCTCAGCCACATGGACGTCCTATTCAACAGATCTTTATCTCTCGGAGTCTCACAGGAGAATCATTTGGAAGCAAGGGATCTCACACACCCACTAGTGCTCAACCACTAAGGGCACAACCACCTGTGCTCAGCCACATGGACGTCCTACTCAATAGATCTCTATCTCACCAAGTCTCATAGGAGAATCATCTGGAGTACCACATTGTCTCAACTCTCTACACAGAGGAGAACGATACACCCATCACATGGGCACCTTCACCACTCACAGGGGTATACACATCATTTCATCTCAAACGACACACCCATCTCATGGGCATCCTCTCCACATAGGTGAACACAACATTCCATCTCAATCTCAGAGAGGAACGACACACCCATCTCATGGGCTCTATCACAGGCCAACTCACCCAGTCTGTGTCCTGGAGGATGTGTCACGAAGTTGTAATCATCAACACTCCCTCTCAGTTAGGGAGGCATTCTCCACCAGACAAGTCTCTCACGAAAGTACTCAAACTTCGTCTTGGCAAGCGGTTTGGTGAAGATATATGCAATCTGCTCATGTGTATGAAGGTACTGCACGTGTACTACTTTCCTCTGCACCATGTCTATGATATAATGATATTTTATCTTAATGTGTTTCGATCTATCGTGAGACACAGGGTTCTCAGAGAGCTTCACACAGCTCTGGTGATCACAATGAATAATGGTAGGATCCATCTCGTGATCAAATAAATATGTCAGGAGCTTGCGAAGCCACACTGCTTCGCAGACTGCCACACTCAATGCTATATACTCTGCTTCTGCGGTACCCAAGGCCACAAAGCTCTGTTTCCTGCTACACCGGGGAACCATGGTAGACCCCAAGGTAAAACAACAACTGGATGTGCTCTTCTGGTCCACTGTGTTGCCTGCCCAATCAACATCGACATATCCCTGCAAACTCAAGTTTACACTGGAGGCATATCTCAGGCCATATCCAACTGTGCCTTGCAGATATCTCAATACATGCTATCCAGTGAGTTTGTCTCGACTAACTCGTGAACTGACTAAGTACATTCACTGCATAACATATATCAGGTCTGGTGTTAACCAGATATATCAATGATCCAATCAGTTGTCGGTACAAATGTTGATCAATCTCGCCTGAATCAGTAGAAGCGTCATTCATTTTCTTCAAATCCATCACCATCAGTGTAGGCATGGATTTGCACTCTGTCATACCAAAACTTCTTCAATATCTCCACTGTATATTTTCCTTGACTTAGAAAAATATCATCAGTCCTCCGCCATACTTCTAGTCCCAAGAAGTAGTGCATGATACCCAGATCCTTCATCTCGAATTCAAAAGTCAATGCTCGCTTGTATTCACCAATAAGTCTTTCTGAATCGGTGAGGAATAAGTCATCCACATATAGGACCAAAATTAGGCATTCATTACCAACAATATGATCATATAGTTTTGGATCAACAACACTCTTGCTGAAGCCCAAACTCATCAATAATCCATCCATTTTATCATACTAAGCATGAGGTGCTTGCTTTAGTCCATACATGGCTTTCTTCAACCCGCGCACATGAAATTTCTCGTCGTGTATCACGAATCCTTCTGGCTGCTCGATATAAACTTCTTCCTAAATCTCACCATTGAGAAAGGATGTCTTTACATTCATCTGATGTAGTTTCCAACCCATGGATGTGGCTAGTGCAATGATAGTACGAATGGAAGTGTATCGGGCTACTGGAGCAAATGTCTTATCATAGTCAACTCCCTCTACTTGTGGGAATCCTCTGGCTACAAATCTCGCTTTGTATTTCTCGACACTTCCATCAGCTGCATGCTTGATCTTATAGATCCACTTGGAAGTCACTACAGACTTCCCTTATGGTCTCAGAACAATATTCCACACATCATTCTTCAAGATGGACTGATACTCTTCTGTCATGACATCTTTCCATACCTGCTGACCTCTCGCTTCTCCATGACAAGAAGGCTCAGTATCAATGATGTGGTTCATGATTGAAAAGTAGCTCGAAAATCTCTTTGGTCTCTTTCTCTCTCGGGATGTTCCTTGAGGGGATGTATGTCTCTCTGCTTCCTGTAGAGTTTGTCGAGCCAAGGTAGGCCTTTTATGCTCCACTGCAATATCTCTGGGGATATCAACTGGAGCAACTGGATCAACTCGAATAATTGGATCAACTGGAATAATGGCTGTCTCCCTTTGAACTCCTAGAGGGGGAGAATGTATTGTCTCGCTGTCAATCTCCATCTGAGATTCTCTGGATCTTTGAAAGGCTATCTCTTCTTCAAAGATAACATCTCTGCTTACTTCAATTTGTCTCTGACCAGGGATGTAGATCCGATATGCCTTTGAAGATTCATTGCATCCCACAAATGTACCTTTCCTTCATGAAGGGTCTAGCTTAGACCTCTTTTCTTTGGGTACATGAAAGTATACTAGACACCCAAATATCTTGAAGTGTCCAATCTCAGGCTTCACTTTGGAAGTTATGTTCTGCAAAATCTGGTGAGGACTTCTGTTTTGAACATATATTGTTGTCATGCATGCTTTTGCCCATAATATCATAGGTAAAATCTGATCATGTATCATTGCTTTGGTTGCTTCAATGATGGTTATGTTCTTCCTCATTTTCAAATAGTTTTGATTCCCTTTGAGTCAAGTGACTCCCTCTGAAGTCTGAAGGACAAATATTTTCCTTTGTTGTTAACCTTCCTGGAACAAGAAAACAAACGAAAGGAAACAAGACAATAATATCTCATAGAGGAGAATAATGAGTACATCTCTATAATCAAAACAATTTAAGGATTGTTGTCACAACTACAACGCCTACTTGTAATGTAGCAATCTTAGAAATGTAGGTTAGAGGCATGATAATTAAAACAATCAAACGTGGAATCTTCAATTCCAGTGTGTTGTTCCTCTGAATACACTAAGATCCCTCTGGATCCATGATTGCAACAAAGGGTTCCTTCCTCCTGCAAGTACCCTCATGACAATGATACAAATAATATATACAAGTGCATACCTGAGAGTGTTGATATGAATTCTCCAATGGCACCTAGCTGATCTATTATCTCTGACATATTCATGAAGAATATAGCAATGGTGTCACCTTTTGTCATCTTGATATTTTGAAGCTGGCCCTTCAATGTAAGAGCTCGAGTAGATGATTATCTTCCTTGCCTTGACGTCATATTTCTTCCTTTCTTCCTTCTCTTCATTGGTAGCTGTCTCTGGTAAACCTTTTTGCATCACCCACAATAAGTCTTCCTCTTCAAGGGTGACTTGAAGTCTTGACTTCCAGGAACTGAATTTGCTTGATCCATAAAGCCTATCTTCCACCAAGGTTCTGTTCATCATATTTTCAGATTCTTCACAAACCCTTGCCAATTGGGCTAGAAAACCTAACAGCTAGGCTAGGATAGCAACCTTAGGTTTTTTTGGGATTATGATTGCCACCAATAAGCCTTGAAATTCAGAAGAACATTGGTGAGCTGAAAAGCTCCTTCAATGAGCTGTAGAAACCCTAATTCTGAAATTTCTGCATAAAATTGCGAAACCCTAGAAACCATAGGGCCAAAATTTCAAAATTTTAGGAAATGCAATCTGAAGGTTGCTGGAGGTGCATTGAAGGAGTCCATACACTCCTATGCAATTTTCAGCCCCAAATTCCTAGTATTAAGTGTTGGAACACCAAAAAAGAGAGGGCCGACCGTACAAATTTTCTGGAAACCCTAGGAGGGCCATACGGTTCTTCAGAAGTGAGAGGATGGCTTGCTTGAAGCTTGTGCAATGGGTTATTCGAGACCTATGCTCTGATTCCATGTTGAATTTTCACTATGCTAGGATCAAGTATGAAGTTTATTTCATTTTTATCATTTACTTGAACCATAACCAAATGCAGCTACACCATTAACAATTACTGCAATAACCAAGATCACAAGAAGAAATATCCTAGGAAACCCTTCTTAACAAGGGATGAAAACCCAACAATACTTTGCTATATTCTCAAGAGAAATACCTCCCACACCATAGACCTAGCACACAAAAGATTTCTCTCCAAAACCAAGAAGCTAGCACCCAAGAGAGGTGCACACTTCAACCCTAGAATATGTACTTGCTGAAATTTCCAGAATCACATGTGTGTTGTGTTTCCTCAATGGGGGAATCACCTTTATTTATACTAGACTGGACACATCAAAACTGGTATCTATTGGCACAACAAGGCCGACCTCAATAACTTAGAATACAATTAATAATTACAATATTAATTATCTTTCACTTTATGGTGGGGCCGACCTGTACCCTTTACATCACAATTAGGGTTATAGTTAAATCTTACTCTTAGAAAATATAACAAGGGATATCACACACCCATTAGTGCTCATCCACTAGGGGCACGTCCACCTATGCTCAACCACATGGACGTCCTACTCAATAGATCTCTATCTCACTGAGTCTCACAGGAGAATCATCCGGAAGCAAGGGATCTCACACACCCACTAGTGCTCAACCACTAGGGGCACGTCCACCTGTGCTCATCCATAGGGACGTCCTACTCAACATATATCTATCTCACTGAGTCTCATAGGATAATCATTTGGAGTACCACATCGTCTCAACTCTCTACATAGAGGAGAATGATACACCCATCACATGGGCACCTTCACCCCTCACAGGGGTATACACATCGTTTCATCTCAAACGACACACCCATCTCATGGGAATCCTCCCCACACCGGGGCACACAACATTCCATCTCAGTCTCAGAGAGGAACGACACACCCATCTCATGGGCACACCCAACTCATGGGATCTATTATAGGCCGACTCACTCAGTCTGTGTCCTGGAGGATGTCTCACGAAGCTGTAATCATCAACAATTATCTCTATAAGATATTCCAAATACACTTGTTTAGGAGGCATAGCCCACAACTTTTCTTCCCATGTCATCTCCTTGGTCACCATTTCATTTAAGATCCATTCCTATCCCATTGTCTTTCCCAACAAGCATTGTTTTTGTTCTTACATTAAATGATGTTTGGAGAGAAGTATCGACCAGAGGTATGTTAATTAGGTACATATGCTTGGAATGTTTGCCCCAAAGTCCTCGCTTCCAGAGGGAGAGAAAATGATAAGCTCCACCCATTCTAATCATGGAAAGATTTGATTTATCTCTCAATATATGAAAGATATTCCTTTAATCCAAGAGGAAGAGTTTGAAAACCACCTTTCTACTATATGTGACGATTTTATTCATATAGAACATGGAACAAAACCAAGACTATGTAATGCAAGGTATGGTCTTAATGCTAGCACTAGGAGTTGTTACTTGATGTTTCAAATGATAGGATAACAAATGTGCACATTCTATCTATATAATGATAGATGCAAATAGAACATGGATGAGGTTCGAACACAGGTTAGTGGGGTTATGATGGCCAACAACATATACAAGTGTGGTGAGACTAGCCACTTGCCCTATTAGTAGCCTTAGTCAACAACACTAGCCCAATAGCCTTTCTACTATATGTGACAATTTTGTTCATAGAGAACATGGAACAAAACTAGGACTATTCATGCAAGGTATGGCCTTAATGCTAGCACTAGAAGGACTCATTACCTGTTGTTTAGAATGATAGGATAACATATGTGCATAGTCTATCTATATAATGATAGATGCAAAGAGAACGTGGATGAGGTTAGAACATAGGTTAGTGGGGTTATGATGGCCAACAACATATACATGTGTGGTGAGACTAGCCACTTTCCCTACCAATTGCCTTAGGAAACAACATTGGCCCATGTTGCATGGGACACATCGATGTTGGTTGTTTTAATTTATAAATTGATTTTTAATTTTTGTTCGTTAACTTTTTCTTTTATATATAAGATTATAATTATAATTCCTAATATGTTGAAACATCCATATCTTTCGTATCTCTTTGGTTGTATTAAAAATGAGCGTTAAAGTGTGATACTTAAGCATCTTGATCTCTAGGGTGTTATCCCCATTGTTAGTGGTACTAGCCATTATTCATTAAAAGGTGCTATCCACCCAATTGAAATGAGATGCTTTAAATAATTTTTAAAGAAGGATTCAATATTACCTCTATGTTAGATATAGTTTTGATGTTCCCATGCTAGACCTAGTGTGTAAGGATGAGAATAAGTTTCCATTGGTTTGAGCCCTGAATGGGTGAAGCTAGTCCTATGTTTTTAGTTTGTTAGCTACTTCAAATACCACCAAAGAGAAATGTGTTAATGGAAATGAGGGGTTATGTTTCAAGTCCAAGAGAGAATATTTAGGTGTGATCTCTAGCAACAATAGCTCCAAGAACCAAGCATTTTTATATATTTTCTCTGATTTCAATAGTTTTCCATCCCTAAGATCAACAATGTTCTCACTCTTATCATTCCAATAATCTCGATCCTAAGTTGCAGTGTTCCTACTTTGAAATAATAAAAATCATATAGAACAATAGTGATGGTAAGCTCTAGAGAGCATAAACCAATTACACATATGTTCGTGTATTGCAAGCAATTACATATTCCTTGAATTACATATAAATCAATTACGTCTTCCTTCAAGGTCTACCTTTAGGGGCTAGTTTGCTTGCTGGAAGGAGTCTTCACTGATAAGATCTTCCCATTGAACAACTATTTTGGCACTTTCAATAGAGTGGTGAATGAATTAATCAATCCCCACCACGACTTGGCTTGGTGGGAGTGAAATGACACCCTAAAGCCTACTTTCTAACCACTTCCCAATTGAATTCATTAAGATTCCTTAGAATATCCTTAGGGTAAGCATTGTGCTTGTATGAAATCCTTCTCGACAATGTAGACACATGCTTCTATCCATTTCTTAGGATTGTATTAATCTCTTTGTCAATTTTCACATGAAACTCTATGTGACTAACTTCAGATCTGAAAAGTGCTTCCTAGTGATCTAACTATCACTCAACAACTTTACACTGAAATTATTGACTGAAAACATATGTAGCAGAAACAACAAGATCAGAGATGAATCATCAATACACAAGAGACACAATAATTCCATTGTGTAACTTTATCCAATTCTCCAAATCTAAGGACCAAAACCAACCCTCTCAAAGTCACCAAATTGAGGACAGAAGTAGTCCTCTCAAAAATCACCAAATCCGAGGACAACCTTGTCCTCCAATATACAAACAAGAAAACCAAACCTCAACAATATATGGAAATATCCTCTTCCCAAGAATCTGCTGTAGACCAAATGTATGACCTGTTGACGTCACCTGTCAGCTTGTACGGATTTGTGCCTGTCCAAAATTTGAGATACACGATTCACAAATTGGAAACCCGTGGACATATGCTGTTTGCTCCAATGCAAATCACGTATACCCCATACGATATTTGTCCTCCTGCAACACACATATATATGTGCTTTGTCCTCCTGCAAATCGTGTATGGTACAAAAAAAATTCACTCACAGGTGCGACCTTCTTTGCTCCTCTCTCTTGGGCCAAATTCGCCACCTTGTAGACTTCCCTTTGCCGAGATCACTAATCCTCCTTGAAACAAGTGGAGACTCACTTATGCCAACTCCATTATTCCACAATGATGATCTTATGTCACATTGACATCTCTCCTTTATATAAGAGTCCAATAAGTTTTGGGAGCCCTTCCTAAACTCAACATTTAATTAGAATTTTTAATCCTCTTAGTGGGTGTGGCACCCCCACACAAACCTGCAAATCCCATCAACTTGCGCATGATGCCTTAGCCTTATTTCTAAGCTGATTTCACTAAAACCAAAGTCAAATCTGGTGCCAACAAAAATATCCACATGCTTGACACCTTGGCCTCTAGTGGGAATACCTCCCGAAGCTACAAAAAATCAACACTCCCTCTTATCGAGGGAGGTATCCCATCCTCCAACATCTGGATGCACTACTGTCACAGATACTAGATATATCTCTGGATATACCACCTCATATGTATTCCAAAAGTAGTCCAAATTGGCTACTCCCTCTATCACTGTGGAAAATGGGTCTATGAAAATTTTCACGGTCAGAAGTCCTACTCTCAAGTCTTTCTGACTGACTGCATCCACAGTTACTAGATCACTCCTCCTATTGAGTCTATATGATTGGCCACATCCTCGATCATTGAGGAAAAATATGTCTAACTGGTTGTATCCTCGGTCATTGAGGCAAAATCCGTTTGACCGGTCGCATCCTTGGTCATTGAGGAAAAATATGTCTGACTAGTCGCATCCTCGATAACTGAGGAAAAATGTGTTTGATTGGTCACATCCTCAGTCACTAAAACAAATCCTGCCATGTAATATGCCTCACATGCTTCTCCCTCTGTGAATGAAGCAAATCCTACTATCCAGTCTTCCTGACCGACTTCCTCCTCTATCACTGTAGCAAATCCTTTTGAAACAAATGTATCCTCCATGGACGTCTCACATGCCCTAGAAGCCTCCTGCCTCTAAATATCCTGTCTAGCCTCCTCAAACCATGACACATGTTTGTCAATACTGGAAGATGTCTCTCTCCCACTTGAACCTGAGTGGGAACTCCCTCTGTATTACCATCTCTCCCTCCGAGCCAACTGACTCTACCTGAGAATAGGCTCACTTTGATACCACATGCTCCTCCTGAAACTTGATTCCTTTGATTCTGCACAACCCATGGGGAAATATTCTCCCTATCCAATGTCCTCTGCATAGTCCTGGGAGGATGCTCCTCCCTCCTGGATCCTGAGGGATGACTCCCTATGAATTCTATCTCCCTCTGAGCTGGTACTGTTGGTGGGGCCACCTACCTCACCACTCGTGGAGCTACCTTCTCCTCCTCATCTGTCTCTCTTCTCCTGCTAGCCACAACACTCATAGGCTGACCCCTCAACCTATATAGTGTTGATATTATGGTAGCTGCGGGAAGTATTAACCTCCACGTGTAACCTTTGACGAGACTAGAATATTTCGGGAAGCTAGAGAAACCCTAAACGGTTGGATATGAACCCTAGAAGACAAGTCGGCTCAAGAGAAATGTAATATTAAGTTATTAGCCTCCAAGAGTAGAAGTCGGCCCAGTTAGGTCACTTGGAGTACTACAAATAAGAGAGTGCTAGAGATCATTTGACACACTCTCTCTCACAACTGCATAAGACTAGTTGTGCGCAAGTTTGGAGAGGAGCTGCAACTGCAACTGGAAAATTTTTGGTTTTGGATTGGAATTTCTCTTGGTTATGGTTTGGACTTTCTGCTTGGTATGCTATCTCTGGAGAGAGGTAGGCTACCTAGGTTGGCTATTGGGTCTAGGGTTTGCTTCCAAAATTATTCTCTCTATCAAGGTTAAGGTGCTCAGGGGTGGCTTCGACCTATGGTTGGGTGAAAATATTGCCATATTTTCTATGGTGAAATGAGCACACTTAATTTTCTAACAAGTTATGGGCCTACACTATCTTCAGACAATATAACCACTGGAAGATAGATTGGGAGGATTTTCTTAGTTACAGTTGCATTTGCAGTCAAAGTTTTGCTGCAACAACGAAACCCTAACCTTCTTGTTAAAGCACCTTAAGTGAAGAGATTGACCTAATTTTTGGATAGCCTAGTGCTCCCTAGCCTAGCACACCTCTTGGCACTCTCAGCAAGCCAAGATGTCAAGTTTGAGTTTTTGGTCTAAGTCAAAGGTTGACCAAGTCAATGCAGTAATGACTTACTCTATGAAGACAAAAAACAAGTTAGAAGGGGCTTCTAAATTCAGAGCATGGAAGACAAGGATTGACCTCATCCTTGCCAAGAATAAAGTGTTGGATCTCTTGACGCCCGGATTAGAAGAATAGTCCTTGTAGCCCATAGTGTGGCTTCCAATATCTGTTGGAACAATTATTCTTCTAGGACATATGTCCATATTAGAAGAATGGTTCTTTTATCACTCTGTGGAGTGAGTGACTTATTCAACATCATACCCGATTACCCAGATGGACTATGGTTTCGAGAGATGATGCAGTCGATCCTATCAAATGATACTGATATTGATGATGGTGCTCATGATTTGATCATGATATAGCCTGTGTGGCTATGATGATGCTACCTATTGAATGGTCTATTTGTGATCAATACCATTACCTTAAATAAATCCCTAGATAGGAGGGAGTGTTGATATTATGGTAGCCGAGGGAGGTATTAACCTCCATGTGTAACCTTTGACGAGACTAGAATATTCCAGGAAGCTAGAGAAACCCTAAACGGTTGGATATAACCCTAGAAGGCAAGTCAGATAAAGAGAAATGTAATATTAAGTTATTATCCTCTAGGAGTAGAAGTCGGCCCAATTAGGTCACTTGGAGGACTATAAATAAGAGGGCGCTAGAGCTCATTTGACACAAAATCTCTCACAATTGCATAAGACTAGTTGTGTGCAAGTTTGGAGAGGAGCTGCCGCTACAACTGGAAAATTTTCAATTTTGGCTTGGAATTTCTCTTGGTTATGGTTTGGAATTTCTGCTTGGTACGCTAGCTTTGGAGAGAGGTAGGCTACCTTGATTGGCTATTAGGTCTAGGGTTTTCTTTCAGAATTATTCTCTCTGTCAAGGTTAAGGTGCTGGGGGGTGGCTTCAGCCTATGGTTGGGTGAGAATATTACTATATTGTCTATGGTGACACAAGAACACTTACTTTTCTAACATATAGGTTACCCTCCCTAACTCCGAGAACCACTGCTGATATGAAGCTAGATCGTATGGGTAGAAGAAATACATGTCCATATTGAAACAATACATGATATCCCTTCCCCTCAATCTCCGAGACCGAGAGGACAGTCCTCCCGAGTTTTGGCACCCACAACACATTCAACATCCTAAATATCTATCCTAATTCCAATCGAAATGATATAGTACCAGATCCTCATACTGAATGCTTAGCTCCCGTACCAAGCCCCACACACATATTTGAGCTAGTCTCAGTGAGAGTTTCAAACAAATCTCTAGCGCCTGTCATATGGAAAGATGCTCTGCTACCCACCAACCATCTCTTCCTATTTGAGACAATAACTGAAAGGCCGAATACCAAAAATATCTCCCTCTGGAACCTATCTGTAACCTCATCAACCTCTACTACTGATGCCTGTTGCATTCTTCATCTTCCCCTCTGGTGTGGACATTGTGAAGCATAGTTCCCAAAATAATGACACTCAAAACATCTGATCTTACTAAGATCCTTCTTCCTTCTCAGATCTGGAGATGCTTCCCTCTCAGGAGAATCCCTTCTCCCTGACATACCTCTTTTGTATGGAGAACCCCTTCTGCCCTTATAGCGTGGGATGCAATGGAATGGTTCTCATCACTTATACTCTTTACCACACTATCCATATCATCTCTAGATACTAACTGGGTCTCCTCTTGGATAAAATCTGTCCATAGTATGCCAAAGTCTCACAACCTGTCTTGTGCACAGATTCCCTACACAAATGGTTCCCAGGACTTGGGAAGACCTCTCAATGATACATTCACCAACTCAACATCCTGCACCATCTCACCAATAGCTGTGATCTAATCTCAGATCTGAGTAATCTTCATAAGATAATATACAACCGTGTCTTCAATGGTCTTCTCGACAATCTGAAGCTGATGCATCAAGTGTAACATCCAGTCAATATTCTTGTTTTGTTAAAGACCCACCAAAGCATCATACATATCCTTGGCAGTTGCTTTCTTGGAAATGTGAGGAATCAAGTGGTCCTTCCTAGACTCTAGAAATATCCTCTTGGCCTTCACTTCCTTCTTCTCGTGAGCTCTCAATTCCCGTGGATCGGTAGGAGTTACAACCACATCCTCAACATACTTCTTGAGGTCATTCTCTTCCAAAAGAAGGAGAACCCTTGCCTTCCAAGCTCGAAAGTTGGTTACCCCTTCCAACCTATCCTCAAGATTCAATGTATTCACCATCTTGACCTACCCGAAACATGAACAAACACAAGAAAAAATACAACTCTCTTCTAATGTTGTAGCCAACAAAGTGTCTCAAGATAATCCCCTTCTCTTCAAATGCCAATCTCTGATACCATGTCAATTTTCACATGAAACTCTATGTGACTAATTTCAGATATGAAAATTGCTTCCTAGTGATCTAACTATCACTAAACAACTTTACACTAAAATTATTGACTGAAAACATATGCAATGGAAACAACACGATCATAGATGAATCATCAATACACAAGAGACACAATAATTCTGTTCTTTAACTTTATCCATTTCTCCAAATCTAAGGACCAAAACCAGTCCTCTTAAAGTCACCAAACTGAGGATAGTACTAGTCCTCTAAAAAATCACCAAATTTGAGAACAACATTGTTCTCCAATATACAAACAAGAAAACCAAACCTCAAAAATATCTGGAAATCTCCTCTGCCCAAGAATCTGTTGTATACCACCTATACAACCTACTGACATCACCTGTCATCCTGTATAGATATGTACCTACCCAAAAACTCAAATACACGATTCATCGACTAACAACCCCTGAACATACACTGTTTTCTCCACTTCATATTGTGTATACCCTATATGCAATTTGTCCTTTTGAAACCTGTGTATATACGCACTTCATCCTCTTGCAAATCACGTATGGTACGAAAAAATTCACTCACACGTGCGAGCTTCTTCACTCGTCTCTTTTGGGCCAGATTCACCACCTTGCAGAATTCCCTTTGCCGAGATCACCAATCCTCCTTGACACAAGTGCAGACTCACTTATTCCAACTTCATTATTCCACAATGATGATCTAATGTCACAATGACATGTCTCCTTTTTGTAGGAGTCCAATGAGTGAGTTTAGGAGCCCTTCCCAAACTCAACAATTAATTAGAATATTTTAATCCTCTTTGTGGGTGTGGCACCCCCACACAAACCCAAAAATCCCGTCAACTTTCCCATGAGCCCCTAACCTCATTTCTAGGCATATTCCACCAAAAGTAAAGTCAAAACTAGTGCCAACGAAATTTCCCACATGTATGGCACCTTGGCCTCTAGTGGGAATACCTCCGGAAGCTACAAAAAATCAACAATCTTGGATTCCATATATATATATATATATATATATATTGGTTGAAAGAGAATTCAAAACAACTTGAAGCTAGCTACTTGTAATTATTATATTTAGTTACATTAATTACTTATTATTACCCAACCTTAAGCCATGTAGAAGTTATTTGTAATATGTTATTAGTAAAAAATTTGAAGCATGAAATTTTCCCTAAGAAATGTAGCCACAACACTGACCTTTCTTCCATTTATTGTACAATTGAAAAGCAAATTAAATTTTCCTATACAATTCTAAAAAAATAATGAAATTTGGTTATTTAAAGCAACATCCTTGAGCAATATTCTATTATGAGAAGAATTGGGCTTTAGACAGATAAACCCTTAGATAGGTATTTGAAGGGTTAAGAAATCAATTAGATATAGCTACTTCGTATTTCAATTGACAACTTGATTACGTCAATTTTTGAAATAATGTTTACAATGGAGAAGCTTAAAGTCGTTAAGAAATACGGGATTGCAAGATATTGAACTTATTACAAAATGAATAACCAAAGTAAACTTGGGAAGCTTCATTCCTAATAAAACATAATATAGAACTCAAAATAGTTTTTTATCTACTTTGTATAGATAATGTGCAATGATTCTATGATGTTGATTGTGAGTTAATCTTCTCTTAAGTCATATATCCTGGTCTTCTTTTATAATATTCCCTTTCCCCAAGTTTTGAAAACTATGAACAAATTTTATTTAACACTAGACACATCTTAAAAATATATCTATCAAGTCAAATGGACACTGCACCAGCAACAAAAAATCAGTTATAAACATCATTAACTTGGTATGAACTATCACCATAGAAACTGATAGGGGGAATCTCAAATCATTGACCTCATTGTCCTAGTTATGAGATAGCCTCATAGAAATTGTTACAAGGAATCTTAATTTATTCATGCTAATATTTCAATTATGATCCACCCTCACTTGAACTAATTGGTTTGAAAAAAATGGTGAGAGGAAATCTCATGCTAATGTGTTATTCACAGAAAAAAATGATGAGAGGAAATATCATTCTAATCTATTATTCATAGAATCATTATGATGACTTGGATGGTCATTTTGTTTTAAAGTATTAATTATATCACTAAATGGCTGTCCATGCAAGTAGGTATAAGCTTAGCCACTCCTAGAACTTAGAATCTATACTAAATACCACTCATTTACCGTTGCCTTCTTATGTGTGGTAATAAATTGACAAACACGTAGATATGACCATATTCCATGCTCAAGTATCTAAGGTGCCATCACCTTTGGACCCACCCATGGTGCACATAAACATGTAACTATCATGCTTACCAAACACATAAATATTTCTATAGATTTATAGTTAGTATTCTCATTCAAAAATCCATCAAATGTAATATTCACCTTATTAGTCCCCATTGAAGGCAAACCAAGGACTATAGCGTTTGATTCTGCATTGACCATCAATTACTTTGCGTTTGACTACACATATTTTCATGCTTTTCAAACTTGTACATATGAGAAAAGAAATAATTATTTTTTATAATATTTAAATTGATTTTAGCAAACACACTATTAGCTGCCTAATTAGATTGATGTCTTATTGCCAAGCTTTCATAGATAAACTAAGATTTTCAATCTATTATAACTTCATTAAGTTATCTTTTTGACGTCTTTGAATATACTTTGATTTTTTTGAGGACGATGGTGATGCATTATATCGATTGACAAACTATTCTGTGTATGCGACATATCTTTGTATGCAGTGAGTTTTGGAAGCATTCTATTGCCTTTCTCCACCACCACTATGCTTGTACATGCCCTATCTCTTCCTCTGGTCTAAGGTTGCACTCGATAAGATACACATATATGGTTTAAGGCCACACTCGGTAAGATAAGTATATCTGGTTTAAGGTTGCACTTGGTAAGATAAGTAGATTTTGTCTAAGGTTGCACTCAGAAAGATAAGCAACTCTCGTATTGGAGGTGTTTTTCATTACAATCCATCTCACGAGATGATTTGAAATTAAAGCTTGAAATTTCCCAGATGCTGTGATGCTGAGATGAGGAGTGTCCTTGAAGCTTGGAATAAGGAGTGTCCTTGAAGCTTGGAATGTCCCTATGTGATTCTGAGATGAGGATTGTTAGTATGCTAAGAAGAGGATATATCGAGCATGAAACCTATTTCATCAATCAATCTCTATGTATTTCTTTGATAAAATTCATATATTATATTGAACATGAAACCTATTTCATTAATCAATCTTCAGGTATTTCTTTGGTAAAATTCATATATTATATGTAACATAAGAAAATGAATAAGTACCAAGTATGTGAAGGATCGATGCCAAATAAAAATGATGAATGAGGATATATAAAAAAACTTCATACATGTTAACTTATGCTCAATTTGCTGTTGAATATAACCATGCTTAATAGAGTCGGTCAAAGTTTAGCGAATCCTCTTGTATTATACAGAGGTTTTGCAAGAAAATGTTCAAAGAAATGAAAAAGCTGAAGCCTTACTCATAGAAATATTACTCCAAGGCCCCTCTTTATACGCTCAACCGTGGAGGCAGAGGGCTCGACATTTCTACACCTAAGTTAAGGGAGAGATTCACATGTGTATTGTTGTTTGATCTATTGCAGGGATAGGCGCTAGGGTCTGGCACAAGTTTGCATCTTGGGATTCAAAATCAGTCTAAAATGGGCCAGTGGAATCGACCCACCCGAACAAAAGATCCGTCAAGGAAGTTGCATTGAGAAAACCATATATGGGCAACTTATTCTAGTTACTTTCCATGGCTAGTTACCTGATCTAGTTCCCAACCCATTGTTATTTCATGGTGCCCAAAGTCCCTCTATATTATGTACAACGAGTGCATTGGGGTTTGGTTTCCTTCTGCTGGTAAGAAAATTTCTTCGATCTACACTGATGCTGCACCGATTCGACACACATGAGAATCAATGGGTCTGGTTCGACACACGGGGCAATTGGTGGATTCACATCCCAAAATTTTAACCGATCCATCCCTCAGAATTCAGTCTTTAAAGGCACATTTCCTCAATGTATCCTTTCTTTCCCATATCTTACAACAACTATATGATGGAGTGGCCCACGTCACACCTGTTTGTTTGTCGTCCCTAAAAATAAAATCAACCAAAGAAAAGAAACCTAGTGTTGCTTCAATTACTGAGATGTTTACGATCAATGCGATGTTCCATGTTCCGATATAATCATCCATTTGATAACTACCTCTATCTACATTACTTCTTGCGCCTATGTCGACACACTTATTCCACGACTACTGGCTCTAGAACAAATGCATCCTCAATAATGAATTCGTGACAATACTATGCAAGGATACTCCTTATTCTTTCCTGAACAAAGTCATCCGGGGGTTGTTGAGGCAAGGAATGGAATGTCCTCACTCAAGCATTTTTGAATCTCACTAGGCTAAGGTGAGATAGGAAGG
Organism: Picea engelmannii; assembly: GCA_009831015.1. NCBI lineage: Eukaryota > Viridiplantae > Streptophyta > Pinopsida > Pinales > Pinaceae > Picea > Picea engelmannii. Next base: position 113 of record WSFP011430622.1, on the reverse strand, counting down.
AATGTTACCCTGAATTTATAGCCTATGAAAAATTATTAATCAACCCTCAAGAAATATGTTCTTGGGCTTGATTCTATCATCAAGTTGCATGTTTATGCTAAAAAATATAAAAA
>ML866143.1:9425-21689 GCA_009831015.1 Picea engelmannii | reverse complement strand
AGATACAACCCCTACACCTTCAACCTAGTTCTCTAACAATTTCCCTATGCCTCAAATCACTTTCAATTTTAAGCCCCTAGGTCCCAATTGTTCACTATGGGGCCTACATAATATTAATTATGAAAAATATTGAGAGACCAAACATGACCACAACCTTAATAATTTTTGTAGTTAGATGTGCTATATGAAGAAGATGAAGAAATCCCTATGAACCTTCTGTATTTGACTTATCCCCCTTATCCCCCTAACTTATGAGAAAATTCATGAATGAAATGAATCTCGTATACATATTTTAGGTGGTAGGGAAAACCAAGGCACATTCTAACAATGTCATTAAAAATTAAATAGATGGATCTTGTTGGCTCTCTCCCTCCTTCCAATTCTTTCCCTCTCCCCCTCCATGCATAGGAACCTACCTCCATTTTGGATCTATACCCTTATATATAACTATAAAACACATATTAAATACAAATGTGTGTTTAAATTATATTACAAACAAATAAAAAATATACATTTCAAACACAAAAACAACTATGACACCAAACCCCGACCAAATAAACCCTCTCCCAAACTGGTTGACAAGTGCATTGTTTGACCCACCTGCTAGTAATGAGAGTGTGCAGAGGAGAAACCCATTGAAATTTGCATTATATCAACCCCACCTGCTAGTATAGAGTTTGAGGAGAGGAGAAACCTGCTAACATTTGCATTGAATCGACACCTTCTAGTAACAACAATGTGCAGAGGATAAGACCAGGAGAAGGATAGACTAACTCCACTATGTTTCAAATGGATCGACTAGGACAATGTCGTCGGTATGTAGCCTAGTTGTTGATGTATATACAGAATGTAGATACTGTAGTTTTTTGTTACATATTAAATGGTTCACAATGGTAATTTTAGAGTTCCATTCACTTCAAATTTTCCCTGTCATTCACTCGCTAGTTTGGGTTCAATACCCTATATACTACATCACTTTGTCATATTTTTGTACACACAATAGAGAGAAAATAAGGTTTGAAATGAAAATTCAACATACATGATCATACCATTCATATAGATCCAATATCGATAGTCTCAACTTATTTAGTTCGTTGAAAGTGCACGTTGGATAACAAGGGGATAGAGACCTAAATTCCTAACTATTGTATTAATCTGTCATAATGTGTCATAGCCTTATTCATTTTGGTGCGTAGGGGTGGTATTATGAAAACACTTTCTAATCTCACCCCCAAAATGCATGAGTTGAAGACATGTGTCATGGTGATGTAAGCCAAATAAATAATGCGTGATGTCGATGTAATCCAAATACTTTTTTTTTTAAAGTTTAAAAAAATTACCCCCACAACAAATGAGGTAAATGCACATAGTAAACACCATTACAAGTATAGTATACTCCAGTAAAATAATTCAAATTCTCCTTCGGAAAATAAGTTCGGGTAGTGTTCTCATTTCCTTATTTCAAATGTGTTCATATTGTTTAAAATAAGTATATATGGAGAAAGGTAGTCAGTATTTTTCCCCTAAAGTAATCAAATGGCCACTCAATCAAACCCTAGCCAAATTCGATCATCCTAAAAAATGACTGTATCCTATGACCACTTGGAGGATAGGGAAAGGGATGTTTTTTACCCTGCATTGTATTTCCTTGACCTTCACCAATTAATTCAGAGAGCCCGAGATGACACTAACAATGGTCGAAACTACTTGAACTTATGGGAATCAAACCTGGCCTGATAAATTGTTCCACAAACTTATCACTTTCTAGAATTAGTCAATTGGTGTGTTATGAATTACCAGGTGGATAGGAAAATAATAATTTATGTACATGATTCTAGGATAGTTTGTGAAATAAGTAAAGAATCCATTGCCCAAATTCTCCAAATTTTAGAACATGTTGTATATGAAACCCATGATGATGATGAGATTGACTCTAATTACCAAGAATTATCACAGTCTGAAAGAGAGAATCTATTGAGTAATATATTAGCCCCAAATGCCACATTACCATTAAGTTCACCTCATTTCAAATCCACCATCTTCCCTGAACTAACTAGGAAGGCTATTGTCATGATTTGTTAGGTTTTAGGCTATGAACATGATAGAGTGGTTGATGAGACCACTTTATGGTTTATTTATGTCTTATGTCCACTGGATTCAATCACCCTCACAAAATTTTATTATTTTCAGTTCCTACAGGAAGTCATAAACTTCCAATTGTAAAATTTCCACATCCCTAAGTATTATAGTTTCCAAGCCTACTTGGTGCACCTCATATTATTCAATAATTCTTCCTTTTTTCAGAGCTTTGGGATCAAAAAAATAGACAATTCAGGTAAAACCAAGACAATAATTGAGTGGAATAAGGAGGTGAAGAAATGAGACTAGAATAAAGGTTTCATCCTTTATGTAAACAAGTTCATGAGTGCATTCTACATTCTACTCTATGGCACTCAACCTCCTAGGATGTTTTTGTGAGTTTAAAAAGATACTACATATGAGAAAATATACCATAGTAGGAGATTGGTACTTGGGTGAGGATCACACCATCATTAGAGTATATGGTTTTGAACAACAACCATACAAGCTTCCAATTTTCCTAACTCAAAGAATATTTTCTTTGGAATACATCACATAAAGTCTCATTTCAGATCAATTTCATTTTTCCCAACATAGGAAGGCCAACACTTTCAAGCTACCTCAAGAGGTTGGCCCTTTCTTAGTCAAGATTAGAACTTCTCTAGATGTTACAAAATAAATGCTACAACAAATGGATTTTGAAAAAGGAATTGAATGGGTGTATGACCAACATGGTGTGATTACATCTAAAAGGACCATGTACAAGGATATTCCCAATCCTATGGTGGAAATAACTTCTAACCTATATTCATGGGAATAAGTTAAGTAGATTCTAGGGGTAAAGGAAAAAATATAAATACCACAAAATCAATGGACCAATCCAATGTAATTCAGAATCCTTAGAAATAAAAATTACAAATTGGAAAGACACCATTTTCATACATGCATTCTGAAATGGATATTGATGATAAAGTACATGAGAAGGTAAGAAAAAATACTAGAGGTGATGTTGAATTAACGTCAAAGGGGAAAGCTATCACTGTTGATCATCTCACTTCATTTATAATGTCAACACCATAAATTTCGTATACCTCTATAGCTCAATGAACCTATAATAATAAGTCGTCACACTTTTTATAGTATTTGGATATAAAGAGAAAAAAAACAAGGGGTGAAAAAGGAAATGCATCCTTGGGCTTGGGGAGAAAATAGAGCTCAAACAAAATTACTATATGTTATGGATTACCAGTTAGGTATATTCAATTTGGTTGTACTATAATCAAAGGTACTTAAGCCTCGTTTTCTTGCAGATTACAAATCCACTAAAAAGAGAGTTAATATTGGGGATATCCACCCTATGGATATGATTGAATTGCACCAGAAAACAAATCATATGTTGTATAGAGTGGTCTTGCAATACTCTGACAGTGAGAGGAATATGCAAAAAATGGTAATCAAAGTAACGAAGTAGTTGAAGAAGGAGAGGGTGGACACTGAATCCAATAGAATTCAGATTAATGAGTTGGAGAGAAATATTATTTCCCTAGAATCATATCCTAAAAATTCAACTGTTGTAGGAGACCTAATCAAAGAGAAGGATAATGAGACTAATATCCTTAAGAAAAATCTAAATGTTCTTGATGTACAACATGTTCATACCCCATAGTTGTAGGTTAGCCATGAGGAAAAGGAGAAACTTTACCAACAATTATTGAAAAGTAGAAAGATGATAGTACACCTACAATTTGAAATTGAAACCTTGAAAGACCAACAAACTCAGTAATTGAAAGCATCCAAGTTAGCTATAGTGAAAAAAACTATGTTAGACCTGTTAGACAATTGAGAGGGGGGGGGGGTGTGAATCAGTTGTTACTATGCTTAAACAATTACTCCCATTTTAAACTCATTAGCAAACACTCAATGATGATCACAATAATTCAAGGAAGTAAGTAATAGAGTATTCAATATCAATCACACACATGAAATACAAAGAGACAAATATTCCCGAGGAAACCCATAAAGGGAGAAAACCTCTTCTTCTTGATATGATAAGTAGTCTTTATTTTCTATACATTATCATTCTTATGAGCTCCAACTCCTTTTGAGGCTACCACCTTTGTTTTAAAAGCAACAACTTGTTGAGAGCACCAAATCTCTATTTTCTATAGCACCCACTAGAAGGAAGTACTAACTTCATTTGTGTTCTAGCACCAACTAGATGGAAGCACCAACTTCTAGTCACACAGGAGCCAACCCGTACAAGCTACAACCTACTGAGAGTGTAAACTCTATGGTTTTTCTAGCACCCATTAGAATGAAACACCAACTACCTGAGTGTTCCAACACCAACTGGATGGAAGCATCAACTTCCAGTCACAGAGGAACCAAACTGTATAACAGAGAACAATAGTTCTCCCTTGCACGACCCTACCACCCTGGTTTTTCTGGTTGCAACTACATGGAAGCTACAACTACCTATGTTCAAGCACACACTTGAAACTCTGAGGAAAAAAGTCCTCCCTATCACCACCCTACCACCTAGATTATAAATCTTTTCTTGAATAATTTATACAGTGATACATTATTTAACAATGGCTTACCAGTCTCATCACTATTCTACTACACAACTCTGCTTTATCTGTATCAGTGTCTTATTGCTCGCATCTTCTTGATATGTTTTTTCTTCTTCTCTATCTCTACATGCGCACCTCGACTTTCTCTTCCTCTCTCAGATATGAATTTTTGTTCTATGTATTTATTTTGTGCTTTATTCTCTATGCACCCTCACCATTCTATGCACTACACCTCTTTCATGCACGTTAGATTCCACACACAGACGCTCGTCTCCCTTCTACGCGCATGATTTTTTTTTTGAAAAAGCCAATCCTCTTTTCTGTTCTGCGTATTTTTTTCACACCAATTCATCTGCCAGAGCATCCACACAAGTATTCTTCTTCCCTAGAGATTATGCTCAGTCTTTTTCTCATCATTTTCCATTATGCTAAGACTTTTCTTCATCAGTGGTAGTTATCCTGAGATTATTTGGCTTCTTTGGCAGTTATGTTATTCGACACTTTTCCATCTATCAATTGTCTCTATGATGAGTCTTGATTCCACTGGTAGTTACCTTGAGACTCTTTATCTCCTTTGGCGATCACCCCAAAGCTCTTTGAATTCTTTGGCAAATACAATCACTCTGTTTTGGAAGTTACAAAGAGAACCACCACGTGCTCATCCCTTTGGCGCCTTTTCCCTTCCTGAGAAAACTTCATAGTGGGCACTATATTTTCTGGCTAAGCCCCATCCTTTCACGTGACCACAATGGTGACCACTCATCAACCAAGATGACTCTTCGCAACTTCGGATTTCGGATTTTCTTCTACGAGTCACCCCAACTCTCCCAACGTGTGATATCCGAAGTGGAGCCTAGAGACATGCTCGCTCCTCCCTTATCCTTCACTGATGTGACCATGAATGTGACCATAGGCCTAACTTTCGATCACTTTGAGACTTCGCGCATCGGATATTCTACTGTGAGTTGCCTTGATTCTCCCAACTCTCGAAATTTGAAGTGGTACCTAGCAATGCTTGATCCTGCCCTTCTCTTCCGTTGATGTGACCACTGGCTGTGACTATACACCAACCAAAAAGGCGCTTCACGTTTCACGAACTCATGAACTTCATCATGCCTAATCAATGGTCCATGATCCTCAGTGATATGATGACCTAGATCTCTTCTTATCACTTCGAGATTTCATGACTTGCGATGTTGGAGGTTGGCTCAACTCCCTTATCCTGATTCCTGAACTTGCGCTCGCATCAGATCAAATGTCCATGAAATTCCTCGATCCAACCATCCAAATATCCTCTTCGCAAATCGAGATTTTTCATTTCGCGATGTCATAAGTTGGCTCACCTCCCTTCTTTTGATTCCCAAATTTTTGCTTGCATCAGATCAATGGTCTAGATCTCTTCTTGATCCAATGGTCTAGATCTCCTCTTCCCATTTCATGATGTCAGAAGTTGGATCAGCTCTTTTCTTCCATTTACCAATTTCTGAACTCGTACTTGTGTCACTAGCTCTGTTCTCAATATGAATTTGGGTGATGATCTCATGTGACCATGTGATTGCAAGCACGTACAAAGGTGGTTTGAAATCAAACTACTTTTTGCCCTACAATTTACCTCGAGCCTCCGCATGTCTTTTCTCCAAAACCATGGTTTCAATTGCGGCTCGCTCTTAACTTATTAAAGTTTTCACACCTTCAATACCCACAATGCGACTAGACCGTCGATCTCATGATCTTGACGATGCTCCTGATACGACGGTTCAGATTTGTCCTATCAAGTTCTACGGATTAGATCTAACCTTCCTAAATAAACGGTTATGATTTATCTGTGATGCATCTTTGCCTTGGATTAAATCCAAAGGCTCTCCATATTTTATTATCCTATCCTTCCTCTTAAAAGTGATCCAATGATCATTGTCGCTCTTCCTCCTGAGTTTCTGATCTCTCTGACTTAGAAGGTTTTCTAAGTGTTCAAGGATATCAACCTTTGCTCCTCCTACAAGTTCATCTCTTGGACCTCGTATTTGTTTCTGAGAATTCTATCTCTCCTGAGATTTACCAATGAAGTTAACCTCAGCCCTAGCGCACACTTGTGCTCTGCGTGCAACTCTGAGTTATTGCTCTTGGTGCTTGTAGAAATAAATTCCCGATGCTATCATCATTGCTTTTCTGTTTTCCATCATTGTTGCTTTCTTGTTTTCCATCATTGTTGCCAATATTCCATCCTCGATGTTGTTCTTTCCATCAATGACAAGCACACTCTTCCTGTAAACATGCCATTGTTGTTTTTGTTCTTGCCTGTAAACATACCATCATCATTGTTGTTCTTTCCATCAATGGCAAGCACACTTTTCCTGTAAACATGCCAACAAGACCTAACATAGGGATTATCAAAATTCATGGATGATTTGAGTGTGAAGGAGATCGAGTTAGACACTATGACAAACCAACTCAAACAAAGAGATGCCAAGGTAGCAGAACTAGAAGATCATGTGAATAGTAGATAATTATGTTTGGCACAAATCAATGTTGCTAAAGAGGAAGCTAAGAATGAAGAAAACAAAATGAAGGAAAGGGTGAAAGAGAGACCAGCCATGAAAGGAGCTAAGCATATCATTTGGGATGATATATCTAACACAATTTTTAAGAATTGGTCTTATTTTACACTGGTACAAGATGACCTTGATCTAATCAATGCAGTCTTGAAAGACATAAAAGTAACAACAAATGAGTTGTATAATAAACATGATTTGGAAATTGATATAATCACGTTCTTGAATATCACAACTAAAGAGGAATTGAAGGATTTTCAATTCAATAACAAAACTAGCATTGTAATGGATGCTAAAAGAGTCATTACAAAAAGGATATTGTTGCAAAATGAAAAAACAAAGTGCCATGAGCTTATGAGGGAAATCTCTACTTTTAAAAATATGTTTAGCGATGTCATCAATAATGGATTACCATTGTTCTGGAATGTAAATGGGGATTTATATCCAATGAAAAATTATCAAAATCTAGTAGAAGACAAGTTAAATAGTGACAACAAGTTTGAAAAGAGTGATGGCACTTTGAAGGGGCAAGATGTAGTAGAATTGTTGGCAGTGGATTTTGAATTGTTACACAATATGAAAAATGATTTTAAGGAAATTAACTCTGCCATTTTATGAGAAATACATTAATTTGGATGAGATAATAATAAACTTGAATCGTCATAACTATATGATGGGAAAATATTGGAAAATAACGTGTCGATTTGCTAAATTACCATTGGGAAGACAAGGCGAATCAAGTGGCACATGCCCAGCTCCCTAAGGGAAGATTTTACTGAGTAATTTTTCATGTACATTGATTTTTACCAAGGTAAAAACCTTTCAAGATTAAATAAGAAGTAATACGTTTCAAGAAGTTTTTTTGCATACAATTGTATCTACAAAGGAGAAACAAGGTGCATTATTGATGGGCCAACAATTTTTGGAATCAGAGTGTACAAGTTTTCCAGATCAACAAATCTCACAAAGGAAGAGAAAAATTATGAGAAGAGGACATAGGGACTGTAGATATTCATTCACCATGGTTGTATCAATCTGTATTTTTTCATTGTACACCATTGTAAACTCCAAGTAAATTCATACCTATTCTTCAGAGATTGTAGATCTGATTTTCTCATTAACATAATCCTTATGCAAGAATTAGCATCATATTCATTGTGAATGTATGGTGTTTTTCATGTGATTGAAATTGAGTTCATAATAAATGACCAATTTATTTCCCTTGTATGTTTGATATGATTGAATGAATGCATAAATATTATGATATTGTTGAATGTATTAAGGATGGATTTGTCCGAAGTGTTGGTAGTAGCGATGCTCAAACATCACAAAGTCCTACGACAAGCCACATGCCCACAAGGCTCTTTGTCTCTCCACATGTGGCTGAAAACCTTGTGACTAAGATGAATGAAACTTCTAGGGCCCATGACACACCCTCAACATAGTTCATGCTAGACCAAGAACTTGATGGTGAAGATGAGGCAATTGGTAATTCTACAAATTGCTTTCCTAGACCGTCACATGCTACCAGCAAGGGAACACTTCTATTTATATTTTTGGTGGATGAGAAAATTGTTCCGATCAAGATACAAAAAATCCTATGTATTTATGAATGTCTTATTTATTTCCCATTATCTAATTAAAACATACATATCTATGATTATTTTAAATTAATGATCATATTTTTCTGCAGGAAACAACATCTTTTTTAAGCATATGAATGACAAGTAATTAGATATTTTTGGTCCCACTATTCACACATGATGGAATTCTCAGAATCCCAATTTGAAAAAGGATCTTATTGACCACTTGGTCAATGTTGGAACATGCATAATTTTGAGCTTTTGAAATTTAGATTTTTCCTCTTAGAAATAAAGTTTTACCCAAAAAATAAAAAAACTTAGAGAATTATTCCAGGAATTCGTTCTTCAAAGTATTTCTATCATGCTACATCCAAAACTCCCGAACGTCGAACAACCGAAGTAATTAAGGTTAACTCAATGTTTAAAACATGATTAATTGAAACATAAAAATGATTAATAAGATATTAACTTCTCTGTGAATTCAACCTTTGGGAGATTTCATCCCTCTTACATTCAAAACCTCTGAACCCAAAACTATTGAATTGTTAATGATGTTTATGATTGGATAAAGTTAATGATTTGAGTAACTATTGTGATTTTCCAGGTGATAAATTCCATAAGACTTTTTAATAATCTCTCTGAAAACATATCTATATGACGATTGATAGATTTTATAAATCTCTTCAACTTTCAAAATAATTTTACCATTTACAATTAACATTTTTTCATTCAGTGAAGAGCTTACAGAATTTTCTTGTTACAAGAAGGCTAATCTTATTTTCTTAAGCATTATGGCGTCGTGAAAATTTGTAAGGAAGCTCGATAGACCATCTTTCATAATCTAGTAGAATGCTAAACCAGTTTGGAAGCCAAATAAAATAAGAAAGGGATCAAATATGGCAGGGAAGGGATAAATAGACATAAATGGGAGAAAGAATGTGTATAAAACAAACCCCCTAAGTGATAAGTCCATGAAGTGAGATATTTGGAGCCATGTGTCCTTTTGATTTGGATGGTTGAGATTTCCTTCGGAACTCCAAGATTCGGGCGTTCCTAGATGCAGAACATTGCAAACCTTCCAGAGTGCTAAGTCTTTTAAGTGAGAGATCTCGTGCCGCATGTATTTTTGATTTGGACGACTGAGATTTACTTTTGGAGTCCAGGCTTCAGGCATTCTAAGATGCACAACAACACAAACCTTCTAGAGTGCTAAGTCTTTGAAGTGAGAGGTTTGGCACCGCATGTCCTTTTGATTTATATGACTGAGATTTACTTTGGGACTCCAGGCTTTAGGTGTTCTGATATGCACAATAGCACAAACCCTCAAAGTGATAAGTTTTTGAAGTAAGATATCTGACGCCGCATGTCCTTTTTATTTAGACAACTAAGATTTACTTTGGGACTCTGGGCTTCAGGCATTCTGATATGCATAACATCGCGAACCTTCAGGAGTGTAGGATATCCTACCATATTTCCACTTAGATCAACGATATAGATGAACTCCGGGCTTTGGAACTTCAGGATTTCTTTACTCAACACTGTTTTCTTCCTCCCAGAATACGAGGTCATCGAATACATGGATTTTTTGAAACGTGTCCCCTTCTCGGATCAACGAACAAGAAATTGCATGAAGTTCACTATGTCTTCTCTACATGTGACCGAGATCTGTGAACTCGGCTTAACCTTTGGCCAGTTATCTCACTTTTCAAGATCAACAGTCATGTTTTAGTGGACCATGGAGATCAGCAGTTGAGAATGATTATGGGGGGAAAAGTTGTGTGGGGGTTAATGTTAAGCCCTAATATTGGCCCATTACCCCTTAATTAGGGAATATTAGATTAGTAATGTTATTTTATTTATGTCGGATTTAGGCCATTAGTTTTAATTATACCTCCTAGTCTCCTATATATACCAAGGAGACATTTTCATTTTGAATCATCTTGTACTTGAACATTTAAGTGGGGTAAACGGAGGTTTCCCCCTCGAAGAGGCTTATTATCTGAAATTATATCTTTTTCAATGCGTTGAGTGCTTTTCCTGAGTTTTTTCTATGCTATATCAATGTTTGGTTCTTAACATATGGTATCAGAGCTCAAGGTCTTGGGGTTTCGCTGCTACATCTGAGACACCATGGCATTTTCACTATAACTTTTTTTATACAACGTTTCAGAAGGAACGACTTGCAGGGTATTTAGAATACGGATCAAGGTACGTTGGGTTGAAAATTTAGCTCCTAAGGCCTTATACTTTCGGAGATATATCCTGTACAAGATAGGGTTCTGGAATCATCCTGAAATGAGTCTTTGCAGAATTTTCGCTATAAACAATTTTTTGTAACGTTTCAGACCCTGAAATCCGGAGACCATTTACAGAAATTAGTGAATTATCTGTGGTAAAAAGTTCAGCTTCTGGGTAATCTTAAATTTGTATATAAACCCTGTGTAAGATAGGGTATCTGACTAGTCCTGTTGGCTAGTCTCAAGAAGGTGTTCCAGGTAAAACAATCATAACTTTTTCCTAGAGTATCAAAATTGTGTGGGATTGGTTGCATTGGATCGTGGACAGTATGTAGTATTTTGTGTGCGAGTTTCAGAATTTTATATCAATTATTTTGTGTGGGGAACACTATACAAGTGAGATCTCCTAGAAAGGCCAAAAGTCAGCAATTTGTGGGGAAGTTATCGTAAATTCCACTTGGAACATCCAATTTTGATCAGACCTATGGCATTGAAGAGAAGACATATCAGAGAAATATATAAGATAAAGTTTCATACCCACAAGGTCCAAAAATTTGGAGATAAAACAAAAGAAATATTGTCTAGCAGAACCACCTCAAAATTAAGATTCAAAAGTGATACTTGGCCAACATGCCACCCAAAAAGGGAACTTCTACACCAAATAAGCCTCCAGAAAATCCTACTTGGACTCTTGATGAAGGTGAAGAAATGCGCAGGGACATAAATGAACTACAATCTAATATCGATTCAATGGAATCCAAGTTGGATACTAAGATGGATTCAATGGAAGCTAAGTTGGATACTAAGATGGATTCAATGGAAGCTAAGATCATGGAAGTATTGAAAAATTTTGTAATAGAGAAGACACCTGAAAGTGAAAATGCATCCCATGAAATTAATGATGTGGACACAAGGAAGGTGAATCAAGAATGGAGAAACTCCAACTTTGGGTTGAAGACCAACCACGTTCCTAAGATTGACATGAGGAAGTTTGATGGCAAGGACCCAATCACATGGATACTTCAGATGGAGCAATTCTTTGATCTCCATAATGTGCAACATACACAAAAGGTACGAATTGCTTCTTTATATTTAGAACATAATCAATTTGTTTGGTATCGATGGCTTTGTTCTCGCAAATCACTTGTCACTTGGACAATTTTCACGGAAGAAATGATAGCACACTATGAGGATACAAGGAGTAATACCTTCTTTAGCCAATTGATAAATCTCAAGCAAAAGT
>ML866142.1:0-11874 GCA_009831015.1 Picea engelmannii | reverse complement strand
TCATCCATGACGTTACTTTGTAGAAGCTATGAGCTTCAGATTTTGAAATTTTGGTCCTTGGACAAAACTTTTTTGTAAAAAACTTTTTGATCGTTGTATATACATACGGCTTCTACTGGATTATCTTGTGTTGTGTGATACTTGTGATGTGATTGATTTATAAATGACCCAAATGCTTATCTAATACATAGTTATCTAATGCATTAGTTAATGTATTTAGACATATAGGAATATGTTGATACTCAATATAATCAAAATAGTGTTCGAAGAGGCGAATTCGCAAATATACCTATAACAAAGTAGGACTTCGAACAACATAGACATTACTTAACTATAGTACTATGAGCTGCAAATCGAGTCGTACAACCAAGTGACGGATACCTACAGAGATAACATCAATAAAAAATTTGATAAAGGCACTATACTCTACGATAGTGTTGGTCGCACGGCCGAGGCACACACCTCGTAGAGTGATAAGTTCATTTGTAGGGGCATAAATTGCCCACGCAGCAGAAGCAAGGTTTTGAGTATTACGGCTAGTGCCATCAATGACGCTAATGTGGGGTAAAGAAGACTCGGACATCCGGAAACCAAACACAACGTAACATAAAGGCAGAGACCAAATAACAGAAAAATCATACTGCAGTAACACACAAGAAGTATGATATAATAAAATACATGTACTCATGCACAGGTGATCTTATGCATAGTACTTCTTTAAGTACAACCCATTTTTGGGTTCACTCAAAGGGATACTGTCATAATATACTAACTCATAAGATTCTTTCTCCAAAACTCGTCTAACGATATAAGGACTTCGCCACATGGCTTTGAATTTTCTATCTCCTCGCATATCTCGATCTTGTTCATAGAGGAGAACCAGATCTCCTTCGGAGAAAATGCGAGGCTTGACATGTTTGTCATATTGGGCCTTGACACATTTCTTCTGGGCTTCTATGACTAGGGTAGCATCTCATCGAGTTTCGTCTAATCGCATGAGATACAACAGACGTTCTTCCTCTGCATAAGTGTTTGGTAGGAGTTAAACGGCTAGTTTTAAGGAGGGTATCTCACATTCAATTGGGAGGATGGATTCTAGACCATAGACTAACCGGAAAGGTGTAAACCCCATAGTAGACTTAACGGATGTCCGGTAAGCCCACAATGCTAAAAACAACATTGTGTGCCAACTTGTTTTGTGAATCCCTATCATTTGTTGAAGCATGGTTATGAGAACTTTATTAATCGCTTTGACTTGGCCATTGGCTTGTGTGTAATAGGGTGTTGAGTTTTCATGGCGAAGACCCAACTTTTCAGTGAGTTTAGACATCATGAAGTTTCTAAAGTGGCTATCGTGATCAGTGACGATAGCCTGAGGAACACCAAAATGAGCTATGATGTGATTGAAAATGAATAATGTTGCATTCTTTCCAGTATTTTCAAATGTTGGCATCGCCTTGGCCCATTTCATAAAATAATCTATGGCTACAATAATGTATCCATGCCCCCCGACCGAGTGGGGGTGAAATTTCATGAAATCGATACCCCATTTCGCAAAGGGACCAACGGAGACCACAAGGTGAAGAGGAGCAGGATGTGATCGTATCTTATGATTATAGGTCTGGCAAGCATGGCATTTTTGGACGACGATTATGCAATCGTTAAATAAAGAAGGCCAAAAATACCCTTCTCATAAGATCTTCTGGGTAGTAGCACACCCAAACATATGACCATGACATGCTCCAAAATGGTAGTCATTTAAGGCTTTCTCGGCTTCGTTGAACCTGAGGCAACATTGAAAAACTAAGTCAATCCCATGATGATAAAGAGTATCCCCGAGGATAATATATTGACGGGCTTGGTAGCGTAGTTGACATCGGTTAGTACTAGACAAATTGGGCCAAAAAGTCTGGGTTTGGAGATATATGATGATATTTCCGTACCAAAGATCATTGGAACTAATGAGGAAAAGGGATTCATCAGGTAATGAACCAGCTACTACATTTTCCATTTCAGAGTAGAAAAAGTCGCATATCAACTCAGCAAACACTAAGGTCTTCTTGGACTTAGCTCATTCAAATTCCATGTCAAACTCCTGGAGTATCATGATCCATTTGGAGTACTTTCCCCCTAGAAATTGACATGTGAGAATGTATTGCATAGGGTTGCATTTAGAAATTACCGTAGTCTTGTGAGAGAGGATATAGTGTCGTAAACGTTGAACTGCTTGGACGGCTGCCAAGGCTAGTTTTTTGACATGTAATACTTGGTTTCGGTAGGCGTTAGACTTCGACTCAAGTAATAGATAACATGTTCTTCATGAGAATTATCCTCTTGGATGAGAACCATAGAGATAGTGTAATATGATTCTGTGAGATAGAGGAAATAATCATGACTGTAATGGGGGGGGAAGAGAAGCGGAGCACATGTCAGGGACAGTTTCAAAGATTCAAAGACTTTGTTTGCGATGGTATCCCATATGAACTCAGACCCCTTTTTGAGTAGTCGCGTAAATCCAAGAGTTATCTCGGTGTAGTTCGGGATGAAACGACAAATAAAGTTTGTTTTCCCTTGCAAACTTTGTAACTGGTGAAGTGTAGAAGGAGGAGAGAGATTGAGAATTGCCTCAACCTTTAAAGGATCTACCCTAATCCCTTGACGTGAAACAATGAAGCTTATAAGTCGGTCGGATTCTATGCAAAAAATGAGTTTGTGAGGATTCAAGCATATATGGTAAAACCGACAGCGGAGGAAAATGGCTCAGAGGTGGATTGGATGATCAACCCGGTGCATGGAATGAGTGGGTGATTCATCAAGATATGGCTTAATGATGTGCTTGATATCATGGAAGGCATAAGACATAGCACACTAAAAAGTTGTGCCAACGTTCTTTAGACCAAAAGGAAGTTTTCGATAGGCGAAAGTGCCCCAAGGACAAATGAAAGTGGTTTTGTGCTGATCCTCGGGAACAATATTGATTTGATTATATCTAGAGAAACCATCCATCAGAGAGAATATTTCTCTTCCAGCGCAATCATCGACAATCTGATAGACGAAAGGGGGTAGGAAAGTTGTCTTTAGGACAAGCTTTGTTAATATCCCTATAGTCAATGCATACGCGGATTGTGCCTTGTTTCTTGTCGATCGAGACAAGATTGGAAACCCAGTCAGTGAGGGCCATCGGGTAAATAAAGTCGGCTTTGAGAAGTTTCTCGACTTCAAGCTTAATAGTAGCCTCTTTACATGGGTGAACTGGACGAAGGCGTTGCTGGACGGGTTTAGCATCTGGGTATGTCTTAATCTCATGTATCACAATGTCGGGGTTGATACCCAACATTTCTTCATAGCTCCAGGCGAAGACATCACGAAACTCTTTGAAAAGTGACGTGTAGGTGATGATTTCATCAGGGGAACATGAAGCTCCAATATGCACATTTTCAACAATTCTAGGTTTGATGGATATGTCAAGGGGAAGAGTGGGTGAGATATTTATTAAGTTCCCTTCGGAAAACACATAGTGTGTGGACTCAGGAATGGTTGAAATGACGACAATGGTTGATGGGGTTGAGATCCATTGGTAGCTCTCGATGGTGTGTTGTTCCAGGAAGAGGATGGAACGGTGATGGCCATCATCCCAGGGGGTGTCTTCCATGACAAACATAATCATATCGTCCATGGGAAAAATGATGCAGAAAGGATCTGGAGATAAATCACCAAGAGAGGGGGTAGAAGGGGTCATCAATTGAATGGCCTGATAGGTGGATTCGACTGGACTTAAAGGCATTTCATCGTCATAACGATGATGATCGTCAGGGTCAGGTACCATCCATGGGTCGTGAGATGCAGGGGTTATGTGAATCAAGGTGGATATCATGTTGATTGAAGTGACATATGAGTGTGGAACATCGAGTGGTGGAATGGGGAAGGTACCCATTAACAAAGAGTCTTTGAGAATACCTACACCAATGTTCCCGTACCTGGTGGGGTTTTGGCGATGAACGATATGTTTCCAGTATGTGTGTCCGAGTTAAAGAAGGCTAATTGGTCTATGGTGATTACCTTTCCTTGATGTGGGAAACATACAACATGAAAAAGAGTCGACACAACTGTGTGCATGGAATCGATCCAACTACGATCAAGAAAAATATTGTAATTGAGAGAAGCGTCAAAGACTTCCACTTCGACTTGGACCATTTTTCCTTCTAGCATGATTGGCAACAAAGGAAGGACACCATAAGGCTTAAAAATGGAGCCATTGAAGGCTTTGAGTGTGTTATGGGATTCAATCAAAGAGGGAGAGTTGATGGCTTTCCAGCAGGTAACAGACATGACACACATCGAGGCACCCTCGTCGATAATGGTTCTACAAATGTTTTTGTCAGAGACAATCACTTGGATTTGGAATGTGAGTTGAGGGGGTAACCTTGGAATGTGATCTTCCAAGTAAAAAATTATTAAATTCATATCTGTCAGGTCAATTCCACCAATATATTTCAACACCGCCTTCCATTGTGTGGGACAACTTTGAAGGACTTCGAGGGCTGAAATCGTGGAAGGTGCTTGGTAAAGATCTTCAACAATGTTGTAGTTCTGGGCAGCACGAGCATGAGGATTGAAATCCAATTTCCGAACGATGCCCTTTGGAGGGGGGCGAAGAACTGTGTCAAGGCCTGGTCATTCAAGATGAAGAGGACCATTGGTAGGTGGAGTCATGGGAGATGGTTGGACCACTGAAGGAGGTATAACATCAACCTTCTCCTTAGAGGGAGAATAATCTTTGGCTCGAGTGGTAAGTGCAATGTCATTCTTCTTGGAATCGCTAGTACACATTAATACATAGGACGTAGTAGAAGGGGAAGGGTGGTCATGAATGACCAATTGGGCCTGTTGTTGAGAGAGGAAGGGTTGGGACAAAACAACTGGAGTGGGTGGTTTCAGGGCCCCTTGAAGGAACTTAGTAACCTCGACATGTCGTGGACAATCCTTCGTGTAGTGATCATCACCACAGATAAGACAAGGGTATCGAGGTTTGCATCTATCCCTATCATAAACAGGTGGAGTTTTGGTTTTCTCTTCTTGCGAAGTATTTTTGTCTTCCTTATTCTTACCCTTTCCCTTTCTGGATTTGTTTTTACCGGCTGGGGTAGATTGAATTGTATTTACCTCAGAAGATTTTCCAGTGGGAGGGGTAGGAGACAGAGCATTTTGAACATTAGAAGAAGCGGGTTTGGTGTTGTTGCTTGAGGTGGAATGTGGTTAGGCATGGAAATTACCAATCACATTGTCGACTGCATGAGAATTAGCTAAAGTAGTTGAAGTGGTGGAAATGGAAGGACGAGATGCATCAGGGAGTAAGTCGTAAAGAGTACCTGTTTGTGAGTAAATGAGGTCAAGGTATTGAGCATGACTTATGGCCTATTCTTTCGTGACAACTCCACCCATGGCAGTGTCATGACCGATGTAGTTCACGAATGATTTGGTGAACCACTCGGCCAACAACTGATCATGAAGTTCGAGTTTTATAAGAAGTCGTCTCCGTTGCCACTCATGAATGTGATCAGATATATGAGTGGCTTTGTTTTGTTTGAAAGAACTCAAAATATCGGTCCCTGTTTCATAATGGATCGGTAACTGGTAGTGGATGAGGAAATCCATAGCTAGGGTGTTGAAGTTGGTGAAGAAACCTCATGGTAATTCTATATACCACTTCACGGCAGAACCTGTGAGAGTTCATTGAAAAAGACGTAAACTTATAGAGTCATCCATGAAGGAGTTGGATGAGCAACAGAGGTGAAAAGTGATGATGTGATTGTTTGGGTCCTCTCCCACTTTTCCATCGAATTTAGGGATGTCATATGGTAGCTTGGCTGGTATAGCGAGCCATTGGGGAGAGTGACAGATTGGATCGTTTAAAATCCTTGACAGATCCGGGAGGTCCAAAGTGGCCAAGAAGGGTAACTGTCTATTCACATGCGGGTACTAGTGGCTTTGGGGAGGGAGTCCCGTCGACAAACCAGTGGGACCATAAGAAGTCTACATATAATGTGAATACCCAGGAAGATTCAGTGGTTGTTGTGGAGGAAAGTAGGTCATGGGACTATATCCTTGAACAGGGACGTGAATTTGAGCATTCGAGCCCCAAATAGCATTGGACGTACCTGGATATGGTTTGCTTATACTAGGGGGTATAACGGATATAGCTGGAGGTTGTTGCCCCCCAGTCGATTAAGGATTATGTTGTATTAGATGGTTCCAATACTGGGCCAAGGATGGAGGTATGTTTTTTCCATAGGGTGGGGTCGGTGGGGGTGGTCCTCCAATCGGGGGTTGAGTTCCAATTGGGGTTTGTGTTCCAATTGGGATTTGTGTTCCAATAGGAATTTTCCCTACAAGGGGGGGTTGAGTCAAACCTCCTTGGTGGAATTGTCCACCAACAGGAATCTAGTAATTTGGTGTGAATGACGGAATGGTGCCACTAGGATTTCCACCACCGATAGAGGATGGAAAAGGTCCTCTGAAAGGGGGTTGAGGAAGTGTCAGAATGAAACCGGGAGGAGAGTGCCCAGAAGAAGAGGGACCACCAGGAGTTCCGGATGGGGTTTGTGTAGAAGTGGAAATAGAATCATTCAATGCACAGTATCTCGGTGGAAGTGTCGGGGTGACACTGGGTGAAAGTAGTGTACCAATGGGGGCTTGACTAGCCGTGGTAATCTCGGTGTGAATACTCATAGTATCTATGTAATGGACCATTTGTAAAGGGAGGGTCAAGATGTGGTCGGCTCGAGGAGTGTCTGTTCCAGGAAAATAATATGCAATAGTAAAAGGTACTGCATCTAGGTCAAAGGTTTCGGGTAACTCAGGCCCAACATTTATGTCAACGCCTGCTCAAGAGCCAAAGAGATCCTATCTAAAAATGACAGTGGCCCAAAAAGGATCTTGACCCTCGGGTCCTGGAAACGGTCCAGTTGGTGATCCGGAAGACTGAACAACAAGTTCTCTAGAAGGGGTTAGTCGCATAATACGTCTCTGAGGTGGGGTGAAGTCAAAAGTCCTCCCGAGAAATGGAAATTCGGAATCGTTCTAGAGAGTCATTTCTCGCTAGATGTGGAGTGGTGACGTCTTGGACTTCACTCTGTTGAGGAGAGCCCTCCGATGGGTTGGTAGGAAAGGGTTGAGATCCTTCCAGATTTTCTAGAGGTAAACCCTGCATTCTATGTGAACGATATGGAGAGTCAATTGTGAATGAATTAAAAAAAAAAAAAACTAGCAAAGAGAACCCTATGGTCAACTTGGGTAAACAAACAACATGCGCTAGTAAAAAATCTAGGAAACAACACCAAGCAAGCAATACCTTCTAATTCCAAAGTTACTAATTGGTGATGAAATCCAACATCGCAACAACAAGACGAGAAGGGGCTAGGCTAGGGTGGAAAATTTACGTTGAAGACCTACTTAACAGACTTACACCCTGGTGCAAGCTCCCACACATAATCGTGGGTATACCCTCCAAGGAACCCGAGTGAGTTTGGCCAACGTGGATTCTAGGTACTGTGAAGACTTGCCCCTTCACAGTCACCTTGTGTAAGATCCTAAGAAGATAGGCCACTAAGGTTACCACCAACAACAATAAAGCCTCTGGGGACAGTCGAAAGTCTGGTCCACAAGCAAGGGCAGGGTATCTAGCCCGAAATCAACTTGAGAGGCTTCCACTCATCATTGTGGGTATACCTCCAAGTGATCCCTGTAATACATGCAATCTCTACACTAATATCAACAAAGCAGGGTGAGTAACTCTGTTAATACCAATGCGACCTCGGGTTTGACCCTTGTGTGAGAAGGGCTTCCCAGGACAAAATGTTGTAAATGAAATTTTACACTCCTTAACACAAGATTCTATTGTGTGTTTAGTGCTTTGCAGAGTGTATCTCTTTGCCTATTCCAAAGCTCTAGTCTAGCTAATTGTTGGTGTAATAGAGTCCTAGAATAGAGTTACTAGTTAAATTTTAAAATTGTGCAATATTATTAAGGGTTGTTGTTACTCAAAGGAAATGGAGATGAAACCAATGTTGTGTGAGACTGAGACCCAGTAATGCATAGATAGGAATGAAAGATATCAATTTTCGTTCAATGAATCCTATGTACAGAAGGGAAAGAGGAGTTTTCCGGAACAATCTCGAACTACGATATGCAATCTTCTTTAAAATGCAATCTTCAATGAATCACGTAACAATGACAATTCTCTATTTGTTCTATTTCAATGATTGATTTCCAATATTTTCAAAATGAAAATGCTTTTAAAAAGAAAAATGTTTTTTACTTTTCAAAAAGAACCACCATGGTGGTGAAACTAAGGAAAACCAATAACTAACGAATAAGCAATAAACAAAACCCAAACCAATCTTTCAATGGAGACATAAATGACAAACAGACAAGACTAGTCTTTTCAATTGCATGTGAACAATGATTTTCCAAGTAATGATCAAATGAGAAAGACAAATAATCCCAAATTTCAAACCGATCACCGGATCCTAACCAAACAAGTACTCAGATTCCAGGATCAGAGATTATATCCTTGCTAAGAAAAGTCAAGAGATGAGAGTTGGGAAAAAGATGAACAAGAAGAGCCTTTGATTTTAGAAGACTGATCGTGAAAAAAATCCAAAGTCAAGAAACAATCAGCCAGTGGCCTAAGAAGTTCTTTTCAGAAACCTATATAGATCTAGGCATCTGAGCATACCAAAACCTTAATTCCAAAAATTTAAAAAATGGATTCGCAGGCTATCAGTAATGTACAGTGCGAGAATGGATCATTCTCGCAGGCTAGTCACAAGGGGAGTGCGAGAATCTCACATTGTACTGAAAGGCAGGGTGTGAACTCAAGGGGTTCTCATAGGCCACTGAGGGGTTCAGTGTGAGAAGGCCTGAAACTAGGAAAATTTTTGGAAAAAGACAAACAAATTGAAGGGACTTCTGGACCCAAAGAGTCTGTCAGAGTTTCCTGAAGACTCAGAGATTGATATAAATGAAGAAATGTAAGGCAAGAGAAAATGGCCAAGGAAAAACACCAAAAACCACTAAAAAATGGGTTGCATCCCCAGCGGAGTCTCCAATTTTGTTAACAGGCTAATCGGTAGGTGCGAACACTAACAGATCTCCCTAGATCCACCTGGATCTAGAAAAAAATAGGACAGGACATGACTCTTTCCCTAAGTTACGACCATTGAAATAGCTAGTAAGGAGGAACAAGTGGCATACCTTTGCATCGCTTCCTTAATTCTCTGTTGCTCCTGCTTCACTCCAGTGCTCTCATGAGGTGAAGATCAAGACAACACAAACCAACCAAAGTGAAGATATCAAAATGTATTCAATCATCAACTTATGCATATTATCAAGGAATTACACAATAAAGTAAGAATGACTTTATGGGAAAAGGACATGTAACTATATCATATTAATTGAAAGTAGAAGATACAACCTGATCGCCTTGATGTCGCAAGATTCCTTTCAGTGGCTCTTGGTTCCAACACACACACTTGTTATGCACTTGCATGAAGAAGATTCAATTCCTCTTGATAGATCGACTAGAGTCTCCAAGCTTCTGTTCAAGCAGGGTTCTTCACACTATTCCTTCACCAATTCTTCAATTAATCTTGCTTAACCTTTTCCATGAGAATACTTTCAATATATAGGAGAGGGGGAGATGGTTACATGGATGAGAATGATCCCACCAAATCAAAGAAGCCAGTAAAATGACAACCATACGAATGCCAACTCATTTTCTAGAAGATTCCTTTCTAGAACCCTCGAGACTTCTTCTCTTTTCCAAGCTTAAAAACAAGTTCACACCCTGTGTATAGAGCAACCTGTGAGAAGTTCGCACCCTAGATGAAGGTGGCCTGTGAGAATGGGTCATTCTCGCACCCTAGGCCATAAGAAGCTTGCGAACTCACTTTGAAAATATGTTTTCTAGAAAGAGATAAATGCAACTTTTCTCAGGAGAAAGTTCTTATTGGGAACCTGAGTACACCATTGTTAATACATCTCCAAGATGACCAAAATCATGTGTAACACTCAAGGAGTTGGGATTATGAAATTCAATTATGTCCTTGTAGGACTATGGTAAATAGATTAGGAACCGCTAGATTTTCACTTAATCCTCATGGATATAAGGTACAAACCCCAGTAATTCCAACAATTTATTTATCAGATCTTCCATAGACATTTGACCAAGTCGTAACTCATAAAATTCTTTCATTTTTCTTTCATAGTAGTTTTCAGATAGGTACTGCTTCTTAAAGTATTTCTTAAACTTAGACCATTCCATCTTTTTATCCTTTAGGCCCTTGGCCAATCTAAGATCTTGCCACCAAATGCTGGCTTTTCCTTTCAGATTGTAAATGGCCATTCTGACCTTCATATTGTTGGAATAGTTGTATATCTAGAAATATTTTTTGATGTCTAGTAACCATGCTTCAGCTTCCTCCCCTGTTCGGGATTCCCCATCAAATGTAGCTAGTTTAATTTTTTTAAATTCTCCTTCAAGGTGGTCTAACTACTTTCTTTTTATGTCTGGTTTTGTTTTATCTTTAGCTGAAGGTGTACCTTCAGATGAACTGTCCCCTTTTTCTTCTTTGGGACCAGAATTCTTGGAGGCCCTTTTACTGACCTCTTCTTCATGGTTCTCATCCTTTTGGATTTTTTTTGTCACTATACTACATAGTGAGACTTCATTTATTTCTTGTTGTTCCTCTTGTTCCTTCTTCAGTTTCTCATTGTCTTCTTTTAAAACTTGCAACTCAATAATGAGGTTTCTCATAGTTTCTAGAACTTAGATAGGTGAGCTTCTGTCACTGTCTTGTCTCTGATCTTAAGGAAGTCGTTTTTTAGGATTCCCATCAAGTCTGATTTCTGCGTCATCTTGGGCTGCCATGATTAACACAAAACAGAAAGGGGTTTTCTATTTGTAACAATAAAGGTTTATTAGTGTTACATAAACATAAATACATGGTAAGTAAATAATGTGGCCCTGCTCAAGGTCCAAGTGTTGTAACCTTTTCTCTGATACCATATGTAAAGTACCCCAAAATTTACATAATTTTTTTTTTATAATTAGGATACTTCGAGTTGATCTTTTTTCTCCAACACTTTCAGACCTTTATTGAAAATACTATAGAGCAGTCCTATTGTCCTTTTTACTTTCCCTATCATATTTTCTTTAACATATGATCACCTCTTATCGTTGCAGATTGAGCTAAACTAATTCACAGATGGTATTAGACAGATTATTGGTGATGTTTGTTGATCTCAGGCATCCAAATGTTTATACTTATATGTTAATATTGGGTTTATATTTTCCATGCGATTTATGTATATCTTTGTGATCATCATTCATGTATTATTCTCTTTAATATTTCCCTTTGGTTATTTACTGGTGCTTATCACTAATGATGGGCCCCTTTGGTTTGCGAGGGTACCCATCAGCGATTCTTGGGTTCCTCCTCCCCTTTCAGTCCGGGAGGTACACGGCTTGGCGTAACGACGAAGGGTCTTAAATTCCTCCATTAAAGTTAAGTATTACTTCAGCCATTCATTCCTATTACTATTCATTTTCCAAATTTAATCATCTTATATCTGTTGAACAAGTTATCATGGTTTTTATCGTATTCCGTGAAGGGGTTTTAGCCATGAAAAAACATGGGAGACAACCTCTGTCATCCTTTTAAGAGGTATTCGGGTTCCATCTTATCTTTTCCCAAAAGAGTAGGTGACTCAGGGTAGAAAGATTTGACTAAAGAGTTAACTCTGTGGTAGAGATTGTTCATTTTTACGCTAGTTTTTATCTTTGTTACTCATCTTCATGGTCAATTAAAGAGT
>ML866138.1:370-21690 GCA_009831015.1 Picea engelmannii | reverse complement strand
TAGCCTCCTACCAGTTGGTGCTGGTAAACCAAGGTGTGGGTGCATCCTGATCAGTTGGTGTTGATCAAAGAGGAAGTACATCTTCCTTCTATGTAACATGTAAAACAAATTTTGCAGTTAATAGAAAAGAGTTTGTGGTTTTCCCATTTGGGTTCCACGATAAAATTCTGTGTTAAAATTATGTTTTCATTAATAAATGAAAAATTGATATAATTGTTGTGTCACTGATTCACCCCCCCCTCTCAGTGACAAGATCTGATCCTTCATTTTTTATAAAGATGATCTTCTGCAGATGTGTTCCCTTCACCATCAAACGTGAGTTTCGACAAGAGATAAATTGTCTTGTTGGAAATATTGGGTAATGAGAAATGGAAAGCATGTTCCAACATAGTGATTTGGGCAAGAGCCATGAGAAATTAAATACATTCTAAATAAAGACTCCACAAGGCTAACTTGTCAGTATGGACCTCCTTCTAGCGCCATTTGTTGACGGGAGATATTGACCACTTGTCAACTGAAAGGGAATAGTTTGGTTTGAGGTTGTTTAAGTGTAACCTAATTCATTTAAGGTAACTATCCCTGATAGGTTTAACACTTCGTTGGCTAGTGTAAGGTTATGTAATCTAATAGACCATTGTAAATACTCAAAATATGAGAGTTAGTTGTTAGGATCTTAGACAAATTTTCATTTATTTATTAGATAGATCCTTTCACTGGCCAACCGAGCTGTTAAATCCGTCATGGATAATTACCTGAAACGACTTAGGTTACACTTAAACAACATTAGACTAGACTATTCCATTTTAGTTGACGAGTGGTCAATATTGCTTGTCAACGGGTACCTTAAAGGTATAATGGATTATGGGCTCAAGTATGTTGCAGACAGTGAGATCAGTCTACTTGGATATTCAGATTCAGATTGGGATGGTAGTGTTTCAAACCGGAAAATTACATTAGGATGTTGCTTCACTTTGGGATCCGGTATGATTTCATGGATCAGTATTAAGCAGTCATGTGTAGCACTCAGTACGACCGAGGCAGAGTATGTGGCAATATGTGCAACAAGTCGAGAAGCAGTGTAGATTCAGAAATTGTTGACTGGATTATTCGATATTGCGATGGAGGCGACCTGTATCTTGTGCGACAACTAGAGTTGTATAAGTTGTTAGAGAACCCAATGTTTCATGATAAGTCGAAGCATATGGAAATCATGTATCACTATATCAGGGATATGGTGCAGAAGGGAGCATTGAGGCTCCAATATGTGGCTACCGATGAGCAGGTTGCGGATGTGCTGACAAAGTCGTTGTCAAGGACGAAGTTTGAGTACTTCAGGTACAAGCTTGGTGTAGTCCCTCTTCAGAGGGAGTGATGGCTTTAGATGTTATCACAGGGTAGTGGATGTCATGATGACACGTTGTAGCTATCAGAGAGATACCCACCAACTCTGGATGCATGCTGAAGAGATGAGGTACAGATGTTATCGTAGGGTACTGGATGTCATGCATAAGATATGCAAGTTTTATGTGGGAAACTGAATAGTCTCATGATGACATGTTGTATTTATTAGATAGCTACCCATCGACCCTAGATGCATGTTGTGAAGTCACTATGGATTTCCTGTGATGCATAGATTCGTGTGTTCGATAGTCAATGGGCATGATCTTGTGTGGATGGCGACAGTGTTAGAGTCTATGTCTGATAGAACACCTTCCTCATTAAGAGGGAGTTTTGAGATTTTATGTAATTTTATAAGTTATTCCTAAGTGTAATTATGAAAGAGTTTATTGATCAGTCATGTCTTTTAGGTATTTTAGAGTATAAATAGAGGTTATATCGAGTCATTTTGAGATCACTCATCGAACATAAGTACAAGAGAGTAGTGCACACTTATCTAGGAGGTTATTCTAGGTTTGTGTCTGGGTCTCTTTGGTCTTGATTTTATGTAAGAGCATTGTATGACATTGTACATGTTAGAGGAAACTACACCGAGGATAATTTGTAGGGTTTTCTCCCCCTTGAGGGTTTCCCTGAGGATATATCTTATTTTTATGTGGATATCTATTTTTCAGTTGTGATCCTTTTTCATATTAAATAATAATAAAAGAATATAATACTTTAACTGTTGGAAAAACGTAAAAAATCAACACCCAGTACTACTCTAGCCCGAGCGCACTTAACCGTGGAGTTCTGATTAGATATGGTGCATTAATATTGTAGGCATGTACATAAGACTACTAGGAAATAATTACATGGCGATTGTAATTAACAAATGGATATTGCATTACATTACATTTCCCATCAAAAGGGTGAATATAATGGTTTATCAAAAACATAGGCTCAAAAACATTGATTCGTTGGAAAAGGTGGATGGCCATCGACATCCACCTGGATCAAAAGTATTATTCAAAAGGTTGATTCACATACTCACCACCATTGTCTATTCTTAGACACTTAATAGGCCAGCCACATTGATTTTCAACAAAGGCTCTAAACTATTTGAACTTTTCAAAGACAAGATTCTTGTTTTTTATAAAATAAACCCAAGTGAAACGAGAGAGATCATCAATGAAAGTCAAGATATAATTTTCACCTACTAGGGAAGGTATATTGATGAGGGATAGATCATTGTGAACTAGATCCGGGAGGTTTTTTGCTTGTCACACTTTTCCAGAGTCAAAGGGTACTTGATGATGATTTCCAAACACACATCCTTTATAAAATCCATCATGGGGAAAAACTTTAGGTAAACCAACAACCATATTATGAGTTTCCATCGAATGTAGACTTTGAAATTTTAGGTGTTTGATCCATTCATGACATGTTTTACTTTGTTCATTGGTGTGAGCAATAATATTAGTTAGTTCATATTCAAATCGAGTTGTGTAACAAAACTTATACAAATTTTCCTTTGGGTTGAGAAACCCTTTGACGACAATTGAAAAAACTTTCTTAAAATCTTGAACAAAGAACCGATTTGGAAAAAACTCCACAATATTACCTTTCTATGTTAATTGAGAAACTGAAAATAGATTGGCACTGAGCTTTTCTTTGTTTAGCTGCAACCAAACTCTATCTCCCACCTTAAATGTTTTCTCAGTTCTGTGTCGATCATGTTAGGCCTTGTACCTTTCTTGTGACTTCTTCAATGTCTCCTATACTTGAAAATGGACATACTGGATCTTTTTAACAAATTTCTCCACTTTCAATGCTTCTCCTATGAAAT
This sequence comes from Picea engelmannii, assembly GCA_009831015.1. NCBI lineage: Eukaryota > Viridiplantae > Streptophyta > Pinopsida > Pinales > Pinaceae > Picea > Picea engelmannii. The sequence continues at coordinate 18,464 of ML866138.1, read as the reverse complement.
CATCCCTCACGCCTCCTTGTTGTCCATATAAAACATCCAAGGGAGAAGGTGACAAATACCCAAATAAAGTTTTGAAAGGGGACTTACTGGTACAAGTATGTACTGCTATGCTATAAGAGTGTTGAATATAGATAAAATTTTCATCTCGGGTCTTTGGATGCTTCTGATTGTAACCCCTCAAAATCTAAATTAAATTCCTATTGACTACTTCTATCTTCCCATTTGTATGTGGATGGAATGTTGTAGATATTTTCAACTTGGTTTCCATGTTTCCCCAAGTGTAATCTAAAAAGCACTGAGCAATCTAGTACCCCTATTTGAGATATGTTCCTTGGTATCCCAAAGTGCACCTAGACATGTTCAAAGAACATGTTTGTTGCTTCTTGTCATTTGATGGTCTTTTTACAAGGAATAATAATGCACATCTTGTTGAACTTGTCGACTACTACTAACATATAGTCACATTCCTTCATTGTTGTTAGCAAACCACCCACAAAATCCATGGAAATTCTTTCCCAGGGTCAAGTGGGTATAGGTAAGGGATGGTATAAACCTTGGTTTCTATTACTGGGCTTGCTAGTAGATAAAAGTATGCATCCTCTAATATATTGAGCTACATATTCTTGCATTTTGGGCACATACCTTTGTAAGTTGGCAATTGTCTTCCCAACACAAAAATGTCTTGCAACCTTATAGGTGTGAGCCTCTTTGATAAGCTACAATATTTCACCTTTAGGGAATAAAACTTGTCTAGCTTGTAGAGAAACCCATTTTGGAGATGATAGCCAACCTTACTGTCACCTTCTTCTACACAAATTTGGCCTTGTAGCTGCTAAAACATCTCTTTAAAGTCCTCATCTTCTGTGTATGCCTCTTTGTATGTATCATGGGTAAAAGGTTCCATGTGCATAAGATTTCTCAAACCTGTAATATTGGATGTGGGTGGCCTTGAAAGCATGTCTTCCAATTCATTAGAGTTTCCCGCCTTATACTTGATGACTAGATGAAACTATTACAAAAACCCCATCCACTTGTAATGTTTGGTTTGCTAAAGCTTACTCCGTGCTTGCAAATAATACAATGTTTAGTGATTAATGTGGATAATGTTTTCCTTGCCCTACTTTCACTTCTTAATAGCTTGAATCAGGACATAGAGTTCCTTATTATATGTAGGGTAGTTGTAGACTCCCCCATGAAACATCTCAAAATGATAACATGATGGCTTACCTCCCTATATCAAGACCACTCCAATAACATATCCACTCACATCCATCTCGAATTTGAAGGGCTTCTACAAGTTAGGAAATGCAACAACTGGTGCTTGACTGATCTTTTGTTTTAGCTCATCGAAATCTTTATGTTGATTCTTTCCTGACTGTAAACTCTTACCACTAGCTATTATCGCATGGGGTGTCATAGATAATGCTGAAAAGAATGCTATGAACTTCCATATGTACTGTGTTTCCCCAACAAAGATCATAACTTTGATGACATTAGTAGGAACTGACCACTCGATGTTGGTCTCAATCTTAGCGAGATCTATCTTGAGTTCCCCTCCACTGATCATGTACCACAAATACACCAATGATTGTTGTGAAAACTCACATTTCTTGAGGTTAGACATAAACTAATGCTTTTTCATAGTTTCTAACACTTGCATGAGATGTGAAATGTGCTCTTTCCAAGTAGAGATATAAAATAATATGGTGATGCAGCCCCCCTACTCCCCGTAGGGCTACGTGACCTCCCGGTCAAAGGATCTATGATTCTTGAGTCTGATGACTTTCTGAAACCTTAATGGTTTCCTTTTGTATCAAGACATAGGCCCTTTTAGCTTCTTGTTGTAGGTTCGACAAAACCCGCGACTTCCCTTTCGTTCAATTGCGAAATCTCAGAGTGCTGAGCGATAACTCCTTTTCTGATAAGCCCTCTCTTGAATGTGACCTTGGGTGGTGACCACGCGATTGTGGGCGCACCCACAAGCAGTTTGGAGTTAAACTAATTTTGGGCCCATAATTATCCTCAAGCTTCCACGTGTCCTTCTAATGAAACCATGGTTTGAATTGCGACCCACCCTCAATATTTTAAACTCCGTGCAACTCTTGTTCCTGCAATGCTACAGGATCATCGATCTCGTGATATTGACGATAACGTTTGAATCGACAGTTCAGATCTGTGCCCTTAAAATATACGGACTAGATATTCCCTCCTTCAATCAACGATTGTGATCTCTTCCAAAACTCCAGACTTCGGGGTTTTGAAATATCAAAACCAACTCTCTTCTGTACTCAAATCTTCCGAAACTCATGATCTGCTGACACCTGTCCTGCTCGATCAATGGTTCTTCTTCCACTTCAGATGTTTGACCTTTCTACTCAGATCAACGGTCCTTTGACTCTCTTCTCAATCGACGGTTGAGGTCTCCTCCGGGTCTCCAAACTTCTGATATCTCAAATCTCAAAACTTCTCCTTTACCCAAATGCTTTTATTCGAAGGCTGTGATCCCCTGACGCATGTCATCCTGATCCAACGATCAAGGATTACTTCGGGACTTTACCAGAAATGCATGGATCTACGCCACGTCCCTCTTAGAGCCGGTAGCTGCAAATCACTTTGGGAATTTACCCAGATTTCACGGATTCATGCCACGTCTCCCTTATATCTCACAGTCCATATCTTACTTCGGGTCTTCGCACTCCGACGATTTCAGTTCTCAAACTGAAAAACCCACTTCAACTTCCCTGGAGCTCGAGATCTGCTACCAAGTGTCTCCTCACAGATTGACGACTCTCGTCTCTTCGGGTATTCAGGCTTAGGGTGTTTCAACGCTTCAACCTTCGCCTTCCTCTAGATCCTCCAACCTATTGACATGGAACCTCTTGGATCAACAATCCATATTCACTCCGACCCTTCGGCTCTCCGCTCTTTGGGTGTTTCAAATTTCAAAATTTCTTCCTCCCGGACTTCACAATATTCAATGGTCTAGATCCTCTCTGACGATCCGATGCTCGGAGTTCACCTCGAACAATCTGACGACTTAGATATGCTCTTGCGATCGAACGACTGAGGTTCTACTTCGGGTTTCCGGCTCTTCAGGCTCCGGAAATCTCAAAATTCATCCCCGATAGGTTCTCTTTCCTTTGTTTTGTGAAGTGCTAAGGTTCTTGCACCTTCCTTGGATCCGACGATTGTTGATCCTCTTCACTGTGATCCAATGATCACAATCGCTCCTCCTCCTGAGATTCTGATATCTCCTTGCTTGGAAGATTTATCAATCTTCAAAGGTTTCAAACCTTTGTTCTTTCTACGAGTCCAACTCTAGGATATCGTCAACACTGGGGAAAAGTGTTATCTCTTCTGAGCTTTGGTCCTTAAAAGGGTTTCAATCTCTCATGCACACCTTGTGTTCTCGAGATTTCGATAACTCAAATTGAAGGATTTCTTGGAAAAAAATTCTTCTCGCCCACCTGGCATTCCTCTGTGTTGGTTCTTCAAAGCTTGGTCACTCCTTGACGCTGTGCACACCTTGCACCTGGTCTAAGTTGCTCTTGTCCTCTCTGAATTTCTTTGAGCCACTCTGAGACTCAGTCGACGCACTCCTTGTGTTCGATGTGCACACCTTGCATACGAGTGTCAAAAGAGAAACAATTGAAACTCATCGAGTTTCGTCACGAACTCATACAGTCAATCTCTCGAACAATAATACATGAACAAAAATGAAAATAACCAAACACACAAAATATCACAGTCATTCAATCATACATCAAATGAACATAGTCCAAGGATTTGGGACAATTCTGTCTGTTCTATTCATTCATGAAAACAAATTACATAGTGTTTCTTCTACTCTACTCTTCTCTACTGATCTCTCTGGTCTCTATCTCATTCTCTCTACTCTGTCTATCTGTTACAATACAACAATGAAAATACTATCTAACGACTGACTCTATGAGATCTCTCGTCCTGTCCGAAATCTATCCTATCAATTCAAAGTTGTTACCTACTTTGTCCTATTACAATAACTACCAGTTATTGCTAGATAGAGTCAACACTCTATATCTGCAATTTCTTACTGTCCATAAGACTTTACAAACAAGTTACAATTTTAAAATGTTGTTTACAAAATATCTCAACAACCTGATTTAATTCTGAGTTAATTTTCGATTTGAAATTCTGTCATTTGCTGAGATGTCGTTCCTTTTCCTCCATGCTTGCGTTGTTGACTTGGAAGGAAATGCTCCTACATCATACTCGGGCTTCAAAAATCTCAAAGTTCAACCCCGATAGGTTCTCTCTCCTCTGTGCTGTGAAGTGATAAGGTTCTTGCACCTTCCTATGATTCGACGACTGTTGATCTTCTTAACTGCGATCCAATGATCACGGTTGCTCCTCCTCCTAAGCTTCTGATATATCCCTGCTTGGAAGATTTATCAATCTTCAAAGGTTTCGAACCTTTGTTATTTCTATGAGTTCGACTCTGGGATCTCGTCAACACTCGGGAAAATTGTTATCTGTCCTGAGCTTCAGTCCTTAAAAGGGTTTCGATCTCCCACACACACCTTTCATTCTCAGGATTTTGATAACTCAAATTGAAGGATTTCTTGGAAATAAATTCTTCTCGCCCACCTGGCGTTCCTCTGTGATGGTTATTTGAAGCTTGGTCACTCCTTGACGCTTTGCACACCTTGCACCTGGTCTATGTTTCTCTTGTCTTCTATGAACTTCTCTGAGCCACTCCGAGACTCAGTTGATGCACTCCTTGTGTTCGAGATGCACACCTTGCATATGAGTGTCAGAAGAGAAACAATTGAAACTCATCCAGTTTTTTCACGAAATCATACAGTCAATCTCTTGAACAATCATACATGAACAAAAATGAAAATAACCAAACACACAGAATATGATAGACATTCAATCATACATCAAATGAACACAGTCCAAGGATTTGGGACAACTCTGTCTGTTCTATTCATTCACGAAAACAAATTATATAGTGTTTATTCTACTCTACTCTGCTCTACTGATCTCTATCTCATTCTCTCTACTCTGTCTATCTGTTACAATACAACAATGAAAAAACTATCTAAGGACTAGCTCTATGAGCTCTCTCGTCCTGTCCGAAATCTATCCTATCAATTCAAAGTTGTTACCTACTTTGTCCTATTACAATAACTACCAGTTATTGCCAGATAGATTCAACACTCAATATCTGCAATCTCTTACAATCCGTAAGACTTTACAAACAAGTTACAATTTTAAAATTCTGCTTACAAAATATCTCAACAACCCGATTTAATTCTGAGTTAATTTCTGATTTGAAATCCTGTCATTTGCTGAGATGTTGTTCCTTTGCCTCCACGCTTGTGTTGTTGACTTGGAAGGCGATGCTACTGCATCATATGCCATCCAAATACACTATTACAAATGAATCTAAATAGGGACACACTACATCATTCATCAATCACATAAATTTAGTTGGTGCATTACATAAACTAAAAGGAATGAACATCCACTCATATATACCTTTCCTTTCCTTGCATTCAATCTTATAGGTGTCTTCTTCTTTAATGGGTGCCTGGTGGTATCCCAATTTGAGATCCAACTTGGTGAAGTACTTGGCATGCTACAATTGATCAAACAACTCATCGATCCTAGGCAGAGGTTATTGATGCTTGAGTGTGATCTTGTTCAAAGCTCTGTAGTGGATACACACTCATCAAGTCCCATCCTTCTTATGTACTATCATGATAGGTGGCCCACAAGGTGATATGCTTGGTCAAATTACTACCTACTCTAGCAACTACTGCAAATATTTCTTCACTTCATTTTCTTCTAGAACATACTATCTATACAACCCAATATTTGGTAATGGGGAATTATACAACAACTATATCTTTTTCTCCATTTCCCTCTTAGGTGGTAACCCTATTGGAACATCAAGCATCGATGGTTCATCACACATCTCCTATATTCAACCAGTCGGGTGGTCAACCTACATCTAGATATAGTCGGTTAGATGATCGACCATATCCCTACACTAGTTGTTCAAGTAGTCGACTTGCCTATCGGATGAACATTCGACTTTTAATAGAAGATAGTCGGGTAGTGGATCGACTAGCCCAACAATCAACTATGAGTTGGATGCATAGGAGGCCAGGTTGAGCATCCTTGTTGAGTCAATGTGATAGCATAGATTTGACAAAGTCAACTCTAACAACCGATGGTTACATGTGGAAAAGATCTTCCAGATTCTATGGAAGTTGTTATATCTTGAGGCTATAAACAATATACCCCTTGGGTCATTATCATCATAAATATCAAGAAAAAGAACACATAGATCATGCATATCAAGGTGTGTAATATGCATTTTCATGTTCTGATCATAGTGTGCTCTTCTTGAGTGTCATAACAGTGTCTTTAGACACCACCTTTGTCTTTAATTTTTTTTTGTTTCTTGTCGATTATCTACATTATTGTATTTTTTGTTTCATGTCATCTTCCACCCTATTCCCCAACATGGTATTATAGATGATGGTTTAAAACCTCAACCTATTATTTGCAAATCTCGTCGAGTTGGATTTGTTGTGTGATTGACTCTGGGCCAATGGTTTGTTGATTGGAACTTATTGAAATAGAACAATTTCTATCTAGATATGGAAGATGGGTTTGAAGATTGATGCTTTTGTTCTGAATGGATCAAATTATGTAGTATGGGAACCAAATATGGAAACCCTACTAAAGAAAAAATGACTATGGAAATATACGAAGATTGCAATTACAAATCCAACAAATGACCAGGAAAAGTTCACTGTTGATGGAAAGAAGGAAGAGGCTATGGGGGTCATCACGACCTATATCTCATGAGAGATTTGATTTCACTTTAGTGGAATTGATTTCCCTCATCAATTCTAAAAGAATCTAAATTCATTGTTTGATCGAGTCGACAAGAGCCACAACATGCAGTTGGAGAAAGATTTGATCTCTCTCGATCCTCATTCCTTCGACATAATAGAGGACTATTTGGTGCATTTCAAAGAACTCCAGTTGAAATTGGGAGAATATAGAAAGAACTATCAGAAGAAGGATGGAAAACTCATCAAGATGGTCTTGATGAATTAGAGAACACCATTCAACATGTTTGCGTCGAATTTCCGCTCCAACTAGAAAGCATGCAAGGACGATGGTAAGGATTACACCTTTAAAGATTTATGTGGTCCTTTGATCACTAATCGCACAAACTACTTGAAGAAGGCAATATTGGTGGTAAAAATCAATCCCACTTTCTCAACGGAAAGAGAAATATGGATCCCAAGGATAGAGTATGGTTTGATGCCTCTACACAAAAACCTGCATATAGTGACCAGATACCTGAGGGGAAGACATATGCACCACAACGAAGTCGAAAGAATAAGACATGTCAGTATTGTGAAAATACTGGACATGTGGAGAAATCCTACTATAAGAAGTGAGATGATTTAGAGGAGAAGGTTAAATGCTTGGAAGGAAATGTGTCCGTTGAATGTCAACCTGCTAATAATTTCACATTCCAAGTCAGAACTTCTTAGGCCTTACTGTCTTATTTTGTGTAGAACGAATGGGTATTCGACTTTGGGTGCACTCATCAGATGGCTAAGGATACCTCCTTGTTCACATGGTTGTATGAAGCTAAGAAGTGACAAATCTATGTTGTTGATCATTTTCCTTTGTATTTTGTTGGTCATGGTGATGTTACCTGTCGACATGGGAACATTTTCAACATCTATCATGTGCCAAATATAAGTGCCAATTTGTTTTATATTTCTTTCTCAGTGCCAATATATTGTATGTTTATTAGTTAACACAGACAAGTAAGAATGTGGAATTTTGGCCAGATCGGTTCTATGTTTGTGATTTGAAGAAAGGAAAGTTGATTGTCGTTGATGGGGTTCTCGACTTGACATACAACTTATAAATATTTTGTGACACGACTCGAAATTACACTGAACTGACTGCCCTTGTTTCTCACACTGATGAGAGAAGTTGAATTTGCATGAGTGACTCAAACACCTGAATTTTTAAAGTTTGCAGGCACTGACAAATTAGAACATGGTTGTTGATTTACCTAAAGTGTTTCCCCATGAAGGAGTCTGTAAGGTCTGTGTTCTTGGGAAGCATCATCATGAACCAATTTACTCTGGAAAATCATGATGATCACATAATCTACCGGAGGTGGTTCATTGTGATATTTGTTGCATCAATCTACCTTCATTGGAAGGTGCAAGGTATATTTTGAATTTCATTGATGATTTCTCTCGCTTTACATGGGTTTATTTTCTAAAGAACAAAAACCTTGTCTTTGAAAATTTCAAGGAGTTTAGAGCCTTTGCTGAAAAGTAATGTGGTCGACCCATCAAATTCCTGATATTAGACAATGGTGGTGAGTATGTAAATTGGCCTTTTGAAGAATACCTAGTTCGATTTGGTATTTGTTAAGTTTTGGTACCTTGGGAAGTGGTCCCCTGGTTTTATTGATGTGCCTAACACTAAAGGGGGAAAAGTACCCCTCCCTCACTTTACTTTATGTTATAAATTCAAAGTGACTTTATGAGCTATTAATCATAAAGTGACTTAGGGAACTTAAGTAAAGGGGGAGATATAATCTCCACCCTTGATCTTGGTTGGCTAAGATCTAATCCTAGCCATGGGTTCCTAAGTCATATTTATGAGATAACAAAAGGAAAATATGAGAGGAAGGGGGGAATATTGTTCACTTGAGAAGACTAAGGAGAAGAGGAGAAGAAGTCTTGGAGAAGGAGGAGAAGGGAAGGGTGCACTTTGAGAGGAAGGGCACACAAGATCAAGAGGATGCACCTAGAGAAGGAGGGGCGCACTTATAGAGGCAAAGCACACTTGAAGAAGCGCACACAAGATGGTTGGGTGCACTAGCTGAGGAAGAAGGGAATAGGTTCCAAGGTAGGAACAACGGGAAACAATTCCAAGGCATGGGCGCACTTTGTTGGAGAAATTTCTATTTTTGGCACACTAGTTCAGTGGGAGTAACACTAGTTCAGTGGGAGTTAACTGACTAGTTCTATTTTAGACTTTCTAATCTTAAACCATCACTATTATGCATACATTCCTAATTATAGGATGTCATTGCCTATATGAGTGAAGTTCACTCACTCATGATTAGATCATAATAGACATCGATTCTCATTCTTCATTAGGTATCTCTCTTCCTTTTCTTGATAAGCTTTATTTGTGTATGCTTAAGCTAGGTCTCTTGTGCAGGTTTCCATGAAACACTGACATGGTATCAGAGCCGAGCTTCTTGAAGCAACTAGACAAGCCAGAGAAGAGTGAAAGATGATTTGATAAAACCTAGTTTGCGCAATCGTCGCGACCTATCCCTATCCAAAGGTGCAACGATTGGAATCGTCAGGGCCTATCCCTGTCGAAGGGTGCGATGATTTAGCATTTTCGTACTTTATCCTTCTCTAGGGTGCCACAATTCAGCAACCCTCCAAAAATTGGTTTTCTGCAGTAAAATTGCGATATCTCGAAATCCATGATATGGGTCGGGTTGAATTTTTTACCAGCGACGTATAACATAGGGATGCTCATGCTCACCAAAAATATCCAAAATACACATCAAATTTTAGGATATATAGATTTTGTATCATATCTATGGTTTCCATAGAACCGTTTGTCATATCTCAGAATCCACGATTTGGGTTTTCAAGATCTTTTCAGAATCAATAGTAGGGATGGAGGCGATGAAAATTATTCAATCAAGTATAGTGATAATACTCACACCGTACAACTATTTTGAATGAAATACGAAGGCTTCAATCCAACTCAAAAGAAAAGGATTGTATAATTTGACGATGGCGACAGAAACAAAACCTATATCAGCGCTTGAGAAGACCAGATGGGAGAACCGTAAGGATGAGGCCACAATATTACTTCTTGAGTTAATATCCACTGATATATGGTTTCATGTTGCCTCATGAAAGACTCCAAATGAGATTTGGACCACCTTGGAAGGACTCTTTGGAAATCAGAATGAGATACGGGGTCATACGCTTGAGGTAGAGCTGAATACCTTAGACCCTAAAAGTTTTGATAATATACAAGATTTCTTTACTAAATTTAAATATTTTATTTTGAGCTTGGGTGAATGTGGTATTGACAAGTCTACACAAGAGAAACAACTTATTCTAACAATCTTGGCCAAGCTAGGACTAGAATTTGTTGTATATGTCTCCAATTTCCATTCTGGCAGATGTATTTTGGGTGCAAATTGGAAAATGCCCATGATGGCTCGGTTCATTGAGTCTCTCACACAAGAGCAGAAAAAACTCATATATATGGGCCTCATGAAAGATCCCAAAGCACATGCACTCACCAAGCATGATGGAAAAGGTTCATCCAGTCAGAAATCGAAGCAGAAACGAAAGGAGCTATTACATCGAGAGTAAAAGAAGGAGGCATGTTCCAAACCCTTCAAGGATTCATGTTCCTAATAGGAAGATGAAGAAGTAGGGTGGTATAACAACACCAACTGAGGAGGATGAGTTTACCTCTCATCCTTGCTTGTCAGTCTATCTACAGTTGAGACACCATCCAGTGTATGGTACATAGACAGTGGAGCATCCAGTCTTATGTATAGTGTTAGAGAGTACTTTAATGATCTTATAGATTATGGGATCAAGTTGGAGATAGTGGTTGGGAATAACACCATAGTCAGAGAGGCTGGGCGTGGCACAATTTCCTTTCATAGGGAGTTGAGGCCACCCATTGTGTTCAGGGACATCTTGTACGTCCTTGGGATAAAGAAGAAACTGATATCAGTTTCCACCATTTAGGATAGGGTATTTGAGGTGTATTTTCGAGGTGAGGAGGTCCTCATTCACCCTAAGGGGTCCAGTATAAAATCAGCCAGAGTGATTGGGACTCGTGAGGGAAAAGTATACATAGTTTTTATCCATTACATGCTTTAGCTAGTAGCAAAAACAATAATTAGTTGTGCCATCTGTGACATAGGAGGATGGCTCACTTGCATCATGGAGCTCTGAGGGTGTTGAGGGAGATTGTGACAGGATTTCCATAGTTTGACACTGAGCATCATGAGGTATGCAAGGGGTGTACTCTTGAGAAGTACACCAAGACTTTCTTTCCGAGCAGTGACAGTAGATCAACTGGGATACTTGATTTGGTACACTATGATGTGTGTGAGTACATGTCATTAGTTTCCTTGGGTAGATGTGAGTACTATTTGAAATTCATTTATGACCACTCCAAGAAGACCTGGATCTATTTCCCGAGGACCAAGAGTGAGGTCTTCAAGAGGTTCCAAGAGTTTAAGGCTCTTGTGGAGAACCGACAGCGACAAAGATCAAGGTCTTCAGGTCAGAAAATGGGGGTGAGTATACCTCCACAGAGTTCAAATACTTCTACACCTAAGAGGGTATTAGGAGACAACTGACCATTCCTTACAACCCCCAATAGAATTGGTTGATGAGAAGAAGAACATGGCTATTGTTCGTGCACCGAGATCTATGTTGCATGATCAAGGGTTACCATTTTTCTTATGGGTTGAGGCTTGCAGTACTACAGTGTATCTGTAGAACATAAGTCTACATAGAGATCTAGGGAGCAAGACTCCTGAGGATGCCTTCACTAGGAGGAGGCCAATGTTAGACACCTTCACATATTTGGGTGTCTGAATTTCTCTCATGTCCCTTATGACAAGAGGACCAATTTGTATCCCACAACAGATAAGGGGATCCTAGTTGGACACGATGGGGTCTCAAAGGCCTATTGGATATACATACCAACACTGAGGAGAGATGTTATATTTGAGGAGGATAGAGCCTTTCAAATATCTTGTGAGTTAAGATATAGAGTTGAGGAGGTCCCACAGTTGAAGGATGATACATAAAATGGGATACAACCTCATGTGTCTATTACACAGAGTTCAGGGGTGACTGGTCCACCTAATACAACTACAAGATCACATTTGCACGTCATTCAAGATCTCAGACATCTGTGGTGATATCTATGGATGATATTGAGGGGAATTAGGGTACTTCTCCACAGGAGTTTAATTCAGGGAAGAGGAAACCAATATGGTTTCAGGAGACCTTGAAGGAATTCAAGGAGCATGTTGGTGAGCCACAGAGGTTGATGAGAGAGAGAAGAGCACCAAAGAGGTTTGGTTCATACTTGGCCATGGTGACTAACATCACAGATTCTGAGCCCACTACTTTTGAGGAGGAAGTACACCAACAGGTCTGGAGAGATGCCATGCAGGAGGAGTATGATTCCATTATGTAGAATGATGTGTGGGAGGTGGTGCCTAAACCATAGGGGAAGTCAATTGTGAATTTCAAGTGGTTGTAGAAGATTAAGTATGTTGTAGATGGTAACATTGAGAAACACAAGACTCGATTTGTGGCGAGAGGATTCTCTCGAGTTGAGGGGATTGACTATGATAAGACATTCACACCAGTTGCGAGATATACTTCCATCAGGAGTATTATGGCCATTGTAGTAGATATGGGTTGGAAGATCCATCAAACGGATGTGAAGACAACATTTTTAATGGTCTTATAGAGGAGGAGGTTAATGTATATTTTAACCTTGTACAATATTTACCGCAAACATATTTTCATTAAAAGAACAAAATAGATACAATGGAAAATACAAACATTACACAGAGATTTTTCCCTTGGAAACCCAAACCGGGAAAACCAACATATCCTATATTCATTCATAGTGATACATTGTTTACAATACGATATACATATAGGATCCAACGACATCCAAAACCCTAACCCGATGAATTGAATTATTCAACAACCGTAATTCCTTAACTAGAAATAGAAAACCATCGACAAAAAAATATGTGATGAAAAATGGCTCAAAAATGCGACACATTTCCCGAGGAAAAAAAAATTCTCGGGGGTGCTGCCCTCGAACTCCATGGATCCTATTCACCAAGAGAAATTCTCAGTGCTCATATATTTTTTTAATGAATCTGCAACATTCTTCAAAGTGTCCACCTTCATCAACAACACTTTCTTTTCTTCAACCATGTCTCTCACAAAGTGATATTGAATATCAATATGCTTTGTCTTTGAATGATAAGCCGGGTTATTTTCCAGAAAAATTGCACTCTAACTATCACTATCTATCCTTATAGCTTGTTGCACCAAGCCAATACCTGAACACAATCTTTGTAACCATACTGCTTCCTTACTTTCATGAGTGCTTGCCATGTATTCAACTTTTGTAGTTTAAAGTCCCACTACAACCTACCTTTTGCTCATGCAACTTATTTCTCCTCCAAAAAGGTTAAAAACATACCCATTTGTAGATCTCCTATGATATAGATCTCCAACCTAGTCTGCATCCAAAAAGCCATGTATATCCACCACTCTATCCAATCCTGGTCTTCCTTGGTAGCACAATCCATAGCTAGCAGCGCCACACAAAAACCTAAAAACCCTTTTTATTGTTGTCCAATGCTCCTTCTCTGGTTTTGACATATACCTACAGAAAACTTCTACAACATGTGAAATGTACGGTCTAGTGCAAACCATTGCATACATCAAACTTCCAACTACACTCGCATATGGAGCACGAGACATGTCCTCCTCCTCTTCCTGTGTCTTGGGACATTGATCCTCAAATAACTTTACACCAACAGGAATAGGAACCTTGATCGATTTACATTACTGCATATTAAACCTTTGCAATATTGTCTCGACATATTTTCTTTGATTTAACCATAGTTTCCTCTTTTTTTGATCTCTTTTAATTTCCATGCCCAAAATGAAATTTGAAGCACCAAGATCCTTCATGTCAAATTTAGAGGATAACTAAGTTTTCATATCCTAGATAATCTCCTTGTTGTTTCCTATCAGCAACATGACATCCACATACAAGACCAAATAAATCAAATGATCACCAATTAATTTAAAATACACACAATGATCCTCTTTGCTTCTTGTGAAGCCAAGTCCCAACATATAAGTATCAAATTTTTGATACCACATCCTTGGTGATTGTTTTAAACCATACATGGACATTTTCAACTTGCATACCAACTCCTTCTTTCCCTTCACATCATAACCTTCTGGTTGCTTCATATAGATTTCTTCTTCCAGATCCCCATGTAGGAATGTTGTCTTCACATCCATATGTTCTACTTCAAAATCAAATGAAACAACAACAGATAACAAAAACCTTATAGAGGTCAACTTGGCAACATGAGAAAAAATATCACCAAAATCAATTCCCTCAACTTGGGAATAACCCTTTGCTATTAACCGAGCTTTGTATTTCTCCACTTTTCCTTCTGCATTCAACTTCTTTTTAAATTCCCATTTTTTGTCAATGGGATTTCTTCCAGTCGACAACTCCACTAGATCCCAAGCATCATTCTTATCAAAGGATGCCATTTCTTCATCCATGGCATTTTTCTAGATATTTCCATCCTCTGAATCCATTGCCTTCTTGACAGTTCTAGGATCATCATCAGTAATAGACAAAGAAAAATTTGAACATAAATCAGATGGAGTATACCTTTCTGGTAGCCTTCTTTCTCAAACCGATCTCCTCAATACTGGAGTATGAGGATCTTCTTCTTATGATTCCTGTTCTTTTGTAGACTCTGATTCATCATCCTTTAAATCAAACTCTATTTTCTCTGGTTCTTCCTTACTTGGTAGGACATCATGTTTAACAACATCCTTCATTTCTCTAAATACCACATTTCAGCTATACACTACCTTCTTAGTTTCTGGGTTCCAAAGCTTATAACTTTTGAGACCATGTTTATATCCAATAAATATACACTTTTAAGCCTTCTTATCTAGCTTACTCTTGTTTTCCTTTGGAACATGAACATATGCATTGCAACCAAATACCTTGAGATGTGTGAGAGAATGTTTCTTACCAGTCCATACCTCTTGTGGATTATTGTCATCCAGTGTTGATGAGGGTGATCTATTGATCAGGTAACATGCAGTACCAACTACCTCTTCCCATAATTCTTGCCCCAACCCGACACCACTGAGTCTGGACCTTTCTTTTTCCATCAGCGTCATGTTCATCCTTTCCGTAACTCCATTCTGCTGAGGTTTATATGGAGTATTCTTTTTCCTTTCTATACTGCACTTCCTACATAATTCTTCAAATTCATTCTTGTAGAACTCTCCACCATTATCTGTCCTCAACACCTTAATTATTTTCTCTGTTTCATTCTCAACAAGAGACTTAAACTATTTAAACCTATCAAAGACTCCAAATTTCTTCCTAAGGAAATATATCCAAGTATTAAGTCATCTATAAATGAGACATAGTACAAATATTTTCCCAATGATGGGACCAACACAGGTCCAAAAACATCACTGTGAACTAGCTGTAAAATTCCTTTTGCCCTCGTTATACCAGATGGGAATCTTACCCAATTCTACTTCCCATATACACAATGTTCACAAAAAACAAAATCTAGAGAACAGTTAGACATACCTTCAACCATACCTTTACCATGTGGTAGTCGAAGACCCTTCTCTTCGATATGCCCCAGTCTTTGATGCCACAACATAACCTTTTCTCCAGAGACTATAGGATTTATTTCTTCTTCAACTCCAATATCAAGAACAATGGAACTATTACACCCATCACTAAGAGTTCTTCCTTGCAGCTTATATAGAGTTCCAAACCGAAGTCCCTTCAAAAACACCATTTCTCCTAGAACTATCCTGCAGGTTTCCTTTTCAAATACTGTTTTTACCCCTGCATTGTCCATTTTGCTTACAAAAATCAAATTTCTGGCCAAATCTGGGATGTGCAGAACACCAAGTAGTGTTCTAATCCTTCCATCTATGAGCCTCAACTTGAATTTTCCTCTTCCTATGATTCTGGTTGTTGAATCATCACCTAGGAAAACATTACCTCCATCATACCTTTCATATTCATAGAACCACTCCCTGTGGGGAGTCACATGAAAGGATGCACCTGAGTCAACCAACCATGCCTCTTGATTTGCATGTGTGCTTAAAGAATCCAAGTACACATCCCCTCCTTTTTCCTTGGAGGTATTTTCTTCTATAGAAGGAGATTCTTCAGATCCCTTCTTTTTCTCAACTTTGGATCTACACTGCTTCTTGTAGTGCCCTTATTTTCCACATCTCCAACATACCTTTACAAACTTTCTGGGATATTTAAATCTACCCTTAGACTTAGATATCCCACTTGAGAACTTAGATCTATTTCTTTCCTAGGAGTGTCCTTTTGTAGATAATGTGTCTGTGCTCTGTCCTTCCATATTCTTCCGTCTCATCTCCTCCGACAATAAGGATGAGACCACTTCATAAAACTTAAAGGCAGTTGTATTACTACCTATGGCCACAACCATACTATCCCACGAGTCTGGTAAAGAACACAGTAAATTGATACACTTATCTTCATTTGAAATTTTAATCTCAACATATACTAACTGACTTACCATAGTATTGAAATCATTCAATTGCTCTGCCACCGAGTCTCCATCTCTCATCCTTAGATTATATAGCTTCTTTCTTGGGAACAGTTTATTTACTAGGGACTTAGACTGATACAACTTCCCCAACTTATCCCATAAATCCTTGGCTATAGCTTCCTTTGACACATTCAGTAATACTGAATCTAAGAGACACAGTCGGATTGTGCTCTTTGCCTTCTGATCCAACTTTTTCCAATCATCTATTGAAGTTCCTGTAGGTGCACTACCTGGATCTACCGTGATCCACTAATCTCTATCCACCAACAGATCTTCCATCTTGAGCTTCCACAACTCAAAATTTTTTCGATTAAACTTCTCGATCTCCATTTTTGAATTGCTTGCCATTTATTTTCACTTGAAAAATAAATACCACAAATCTCTCACTGTTACAAGGCTTATCACAGTCTCGAGCCAAACCCTTGACCACAAAGGTGTCCCCCTGAAGCCAACAAAGATCTGATACAAAATGTAGATTTTAACCTTGTAAAATATTTACTGCAAACAAATTTTCCTTAAAATAACAGAAAAGATACAATGGAAAATACAAACATTACACAAAGATTTTTCCCCTAGAAACCCAAATTAGGAAAACCAACATATTCTATATTCATTCATAGTGATACATTGTCTACAATACAATATACATATAGGATCTAGCAACAGCCAAAACCCTAACCCAATGACTTGGATTAGTCAACAACCCTAATTCCTTAACCGGAAATAGAAAACCATTGGAAAAAAACCATGTTTTGAAAAGCTTCCCAAAAATGCGACATGTTTCTCGAGGCAATTTTTTTTCTCGGGGGCACTACCCTTGAACCCCCACATAAGGGGATT
Source organism: Picea engelmannii (assembly GCA_009831015.1). Taxonomy (NCBI): domain Eukaryota; kingdom Viridiplantae; phylum Streptophyta; class Pinopsida; order Pinales; family Pinaceae; genus Picea; species Picea engelmannii. The sequence continues at coordinate 1,093 of ML866138.1, read as the reverse complement.
TCCCCTCCCTTGAGTGCCCAAAATACACTACTACTCATGCAAATAATATAACACATGACCAACAATATACATTGAGCATCCACAGGGGTTTGAGGTGTTTGGGAGAGAGTCCCGCACGTGCCTCTTGAAAAAAGAATTGTATGGTCTGAAGCAGACTCCACGAGCTTGGTATTCCAGGATTGACTCTTACTTGGTACATATGGGATTTGAGAAGAGTGAGGTCGATCTAAATCTCTATTACATTTTTTGTGGAGAGGATACTCTCATTCTTATCCTATATGTTGATGACTTGTTTATCATTGGAGGGGAGGAGCTCATAGTTTATTTCAAGAGGGGTCTTGCTTTAGAGTTTGAGATGAATGACATAGGACTGATGCATTATTTCTTGGGAATACAGGTTTGGTAGGAGGATGGACACGTCTTTATGGGACAGGGAAAGCATGCAACATATATTCTGAGTATATTTTAGATGGAGGATCGCAGACCCATGTCGACACTTATGGTCACCAACTGGAGGAATCTTAGGGATTCTGAGTCTGAGTTGGTGGATGCCATGACATATCATCATTTTGTTGGTGTTCTAGGATAAATTCGTGAGTGCGGACACAGACCAATCTCCACAGATCCACCTGGATCTGGAACAAACTGAGACAGAATACTACTCTTTCCCTAGTTCTAAAGTATTGAATGGACAAGAGAAGAAGGATGATGTACTTACTTTAT
>WSFP011430605.1:0-21690 GCA_009831015.1 Picea engelmannii | reverse complement strand
AAGTGTCTTCCCGTGAGGGCTTTCACCATAAGGGGACCACTTTGGAGTTCATCCATATTTACTTCTTATCAACAATGAAAAAACAATAATGAGTCATATTTACATAAAACACTATTGGGTCCATTACCCAAAACTTTGTGCTACAGGTCTTTCTTCAAGGGTTGACATCAATGACAACCAACCTTAATCAACACTTCTCATGGGTTTTCTTGATCTAGTACTGGTCTTTGTTATAGAAGTCTGTAGCCTAGGTCTGAATTTAGTTTATCTTTCTTTCGACAAAACATTTTTTGTTCTTTATTTAATAGGGTTTTTAGACAAGTAGGTAAGTCTACTTTGATCTACTTGCTTGTTGTTGTCAGTGACTCCCTGCGATCTGTGATTGGGCCAGAAGCCATTTCTTGGCCCTGTCTTATCGTCATTTTCCCCTTCTTCTTCTTTTTGCTTTGAAAGAAAAGAAAATAATTCATTTCCAAATTTCTTGTTTTGATGCAAGTAACAATAAAAAAAATCCTTTCATTACTTTGTTTGGTAAAGTAGTTTAGGTTAGTTTCTTTTTTTACCAAGGAAAAATAAAATTTTCTTAAGTTCTTTACTTGAATGCTTAGGACATTAAGTAGCTTGTAGTCAAGGGAAATCTTGTTTTGATTTTTTCTTTTCCAAGATCTGAAAAAAGTAGTTATGAAAAGTTTGGTGAAAGAGTTTCAATTGGAAAATCTTTATTTGTGAAGAAAGAAGTACTTTTGTTTCCAGTATCATCTTATGCTCTTCTATTTCATCTCTTAAAGAACATCACCGGTTTCACTTTCGTTCCTTTTTACTTAATACAACCACTAAAATTAACGCCTAATTAAAAGTTATTAGACTTTTTGTTTGAAGGGTTCATAAATTTAGTCTAAGATAGAGCCTTTATTTAGGATTGGAGAGGAAACTCTTCAAGGCTACAAAAACAAACATAAGAGTCTGAGCTAGGGAGTGCTTGAAAGTCCAGTAACCATGAAAGTTATCCGGGAGCCCCCTCTAACATAGGTGTTAAACATGAGGTCACGTGCGGAAAGGTAGTGGAGATAACCCCTCTAAAGCCAAACCAAGCATAGTGGGGAACCCATATAAAGGGCTTATCTTGGGATTTCGTTGATCGCATTTTCCACAAATCGCATTTTCCACGAAGCTTCGTGGGTCTCAAATCTATTTGAGGTCCTCAGTCGTCTTCCAGAACACTTTCTTTCGATACCCTTGATAGATTTTGGGCTTGATACCCTGCTCATTGTGGTCCACCCGACTGTCGACTATACCCGCCTAGTGACTATTCGCGCGCTAGCACCCTAGTTTCCTTTATCTTAGTGACTTACACAAGTGACTGTGGGGGTATACTGTGGTACCTAGGGTAGACATCGAGCCACACTTTGTAGAGTATACCCAAAGGGTGCTTCCGTATTCAAGTCTCACTTGCATCGGTAAGTTGCTCTAGTGTTGGTTGTTGTAACTATTCTTCCAACTAGCTAGTGATCTGTTTGTCTTACCTCATAAGAAATTTTTCTAGTGTGTGATGGTTTTTAAAAAATGATTATAGAAAGCCCTAGTGTTTCATTGATCTTCTCTCACAATGGAGGATCAGGAGCTCCACTGGTTGTGAAGGATTTTGGGTCTGCTGCCAATTGATATCGAGCCACCCCCGCCACCGCTAAGGCGAAAATTAGACCAACAAGGGTCTTCTGAGGTGACCGGGTTACAGGAAACTGTTCCCGACTCATCTCCGAGAGGAGAACATTCGATTTTGGAGGAACCAAACATTTCTAACCTCGAAGCACAAACTCTTAGTCCATATAACCCTCCAATCATTGATCTATCGGCACCCATCATCATATAGTTTCAACCTTACGAGTGTCAAATAGTGTCACAATAAACGATGGAAACAAATGTTGTTACTTCTTCAGGGAATACTCATATTTCATCTATGACTGTCACTACAGGGGATGTTCTGCCTCTTAACCAACTATTGTTGATCCAAACCACTATGGTCTCGACTGCCTCTACCTCGAGTAATGATCTGATTCCTTCTATGGATGAAATCACTGCTCCATTCACCCAGAGTGCGACAGGACCTCCATTCTCATAAGGGATGCTTGGCTTCAGTACGAGCACTGTCCTTTCCCACTCCACTCTACAGATGTTAGGTCTAGGGGCAGGGAGCTCCAATGCTCCTCTGTAAGGATACATGGGGGGCACTTCATCTCCCTATAATGCTTTCCCTTACGAAGGGGATAATATACATCCTTCATCCCCTTCACTCGGCGGTGCCCACCAGCACTCCTTCAGGACGAATGTAAACTATAGTTCATTTGGAGCAGGTAGTCAAGGAATTCCTACTTATATCATGCCAGTAGGTTCAACATTGTTCTCTTTGTTCGACGCATTTGGTAACAACTCTTTCTCGTCAACTACCATCTCGATCAGGGGCAACCCTGGTTATGGACAAAAACATCCTATACAGGGTAGTATTCCTGCACAAGGGACAAACTTAGGAATTCCTTCCTCACAAGGACCTTGGAATCCATGGTAGGGATCAATTCCCTTGTCAGGGATGCTGACCAAGGGCAACCCCTTCCATATCCAATGGAACCCCAGGTAAGGCTCAGCACCTATGCCCATCGAATCGGCAGGGGGAAACCCTCTCCAAAATCCTTGGAATGCAATGCAAGCCCAGCCCTTTATGTCCTATTACGGGAGTCATCTGATGACATCTCAACAAGTTTAGAATCTATACGTTGGTCATGGCCATGTTTATTACCAAAACCCTGGACAACAACCTAACTTTTCCTGGCAACCTAGTGCCATCCAAACTCTAGGCTCCTTTTTCCTTGGTTAGAATCAACAACCCAAATTACCGTTTCTGGCAACACTGCAATTGCCAGACTTGACAAGGTTATTAAACGACCCCATATATCACAATCCGATTTGTCCCCCTATGTTGACCAAGTTTCCTTCGCACATCCCAAAGTTTGTGGCCAAACCTAACGAAGATCCAGGCGATCATGTGACTACCTTCCATTTATGGTGCTCGTCCAATTCTTTGAGAGACAACTCCATCCAGTTGTGTTTGTTTCAACGCACTCTCATCAGGAGTGTAGTGAAATGGTACATCGAGCTAGACCTCTCAAGATCATACTCTTCCTTCGGTGAATTGGCAATGGATTTCTTAAACCATTTCCAATTACGTGTGAGATACAATGTTGGCACCGAATTGCTGGCCAACTTTGAGCAGACAAAAGCAAACCATATCTCAAATCAAATCTGAGACTAGAGACGTTGGAAGAGTTTGATAAAAGTTCCAGTCCCACCAACATTCCTACTAGAGTGGTTCCTTAAGTATTTGGTACCTCATTTCTCTAAAGACATCACAACGTCATGGGTCTTTTAAGAAGAGGAAGTGATAATGAGAGCTCAACAACTAGAGCTGATTTACTTTCAACCAGGTTTACTTTACAAAGTCTTTCCAGATTCACCTCGGTCGATTCTTGACAAAACCAGACAGAGATCTGGACCACATGTTGATGGTGTTATCACCTAATGTTGTAAGGGGGTGTTTTCCTAGCAAATGCACCCCCCCTTTTGGAAAAAAAATGACAAAAGTGGGTTGAAAACCCACTTGTCCTAAGTTTATGAGCAGGCGCATTTGATTTAAAATATGCATGGATCTAGGTGGTTTTGGTTCATGCGCCCAGATCTATGGATGAGGTCCAATTCTGAAACCCCCTTACCGTTCTACCTTTAATGAAGGGGGGGGTCTGATACGGTGTCACGCAAGTCTGAATGGCTAGGATTAAAGCACCCATATCTATGGTTGAGGTCCAATTCAGGACCCCCCTTTCCATTCTGCCTTTAATGAAGGGGGGCAGTTTCGATATGGGCGGCTCTGTGTGGGTCCCCTTCAATCACTTACCACCTTCACCCCTTGTGACAAGTGTCTCCCACTCTGCCTCCCCTATTCCACTGTCACATCTCCCACCTCCCTACTAACCTTCACCACCGCACACCTGTCCTCCACTCTCTGAGGTGTCATGCCCCCATTCCCTTCGTCCTTCTTACTTCTTGATACCCGTGCCCCCGTGCTCCATGTCACTTCCACCTGTATCCTATCCATTTTCCCATGGCACTCCTCGTTTAGTGTCATAGCCCTCAATTATCCACCACCTGGTTCTTCCACCTCATCACCCCTCATCTCACCTCCACATTGTTGGTGCCATCGCCTTCCTCGTCATATCCTTGCCCCCGTTTGCAGGATCATCCCCCTCGTAGCAGTCCAGCGAAGTAGCAGCGATCAAGGAAGGGAAGCCACTTTGTCCAAGCACAAAGTTGACCGGGCCATACCTAATCCCAAGAAAGCAGTTATTAAGGTGGTTGACGATGGTTGAATGTCGTCTCCTTCCATAAATAGAAGTTTGGGAAGGGACAAGCATAGAGGAAGACTATCAGTCCATCCTGACAAAGATCGTGTTTGGCAGCCGACTGCATAGGTAGTCTGCCCGATGTCTGCATGTGTAGCCTGATAGGGAAACTTACCAATGCAAAGCCATGAATACAGAAAATATCATGTCTTCAGTAGCTGAGCCAGCTCCAAGTATTTAGAGGCATTTTTGCCATTTTTGTTGGTACCGATGGTAGAGATAAGCTCCCTATTGTAATGTTTGGATGAAGCATTGGTTTCCCTGGTTATGTATATGTCTGTGAGACTTATTTTTTAATGACAGACAACTTCCTTACTCCATCTTGGTTCTATCTAATAATGAAAGAGTTCATGATTGACTGATTCACATGAATCATTGTGACTGTCTTATGATAGATGTTTAATTGTAACATTGTTACAATTTATTTTAGTGTTCTTATACTTTGAATACAAGAAGTTCTTGTGTTTAAGTTCTTCCTCTTTGGGATGTTGGAGCTTGATGCTCACAGCAGACCTTTACATTTTCTCACCGAAGTCTTCCTCCTACTCACCCTTATTATAACTTACTGTCTGAAGTTAAATTAAGACCTCACATGTTCATGCATAGCCCGGTCTAGGATCCTGATTTCAAATGATATTGTTCTGAGTCTATTCTCTTTCAATCACCCTTTATAAAAAAACTATGACATATAAACTGATGGGTATCAGGCTTATTCTTGCCACAATCCAGGAATGTCTTCTAATGCTAACATTTCTGGAGTCATTGTCGGGGACGAAGTTGAATATTTTCCCTGGGATTGAATGACATTGAGCCTTTGATTCCGAAGGTGCATCAAACATCAGAGCCTTCCAAGATTGCTATTGTGCACCTGGCGACTCCAATGTGGTGACTTCATTGATGCGAACCCGTAGGTGATTCCACTGTTTTAACTATGGCTTCTAGAGGAAAGCATACAAGGTCTACTCCACAACTGCTTTTAGTGACACCAGAAGCTGACCCAGAGAAGATCATCAGAAAGGGAAAGGACTTTGGAGGAGGTACTTCTACTTCTAAACCAAGTATTTTAGATGATTTTCATTTTTCCATAGGAACTCCAACCCCTGCATCTCATTCTGTTTTATTTCCTTCTGTTGGATTTTCCTAAAGTTTGAAGTTTGGGAGTGTTCCTACTGAGTTTTCTCCTCTTGGTCTTGGATTGGAGGGAGAAATCCTTGTCACTCCCCTTTCTCTTGAGTTTGTACCCTGGTTTAGACCCAACACCTCAGAAGATTTTCCTACCCGAGGTTTTACCACCCCTCCTCCTATTACTATTGCAACTGCAAAAAGAGAAGCCTCCATTGAATCTATCCATGTAGCTTATTCTCTCTCTCCTCCATTTTTTCCCTTTCCACCTAGAATCTCAGTTCTAGTCTCTCCTGTTCAAACTCCTTCCCCTCCTAGTTATTCTCCACTAAATGTTCCTATGGCAGGAGAAAATCCCCCCATGACCAAGATGGAGGCCATAATAGGTTCTAGGTATGCTCCCCTTATGTTACCTTAGCCTCTCAATGCCCTTCCAATAGATGGCTACCTCAAGCAGCTACCCAAGTTTACAGGCGAAGGAGATATAACCGCAGAAAACACCTTGAAGCCTTTTATAGTTTTACATATCATCATGTCATCATGCATGAAAATGTATGGATGAGGATTTTTTTTCATAGCCTTGAAGGTGAGGCTAGGAAATGGTTTAGATATTTTCCTCCTGGATCTGTTGATGGGATAGAATCTTTGGATAGCGCCTTCTTGAGACAGTGGGGAGATAAGAAAGACTTCATGTACTACATGATGGAGTTTGGGTCTTTGAAAAGAAAGGTAGGAGAGTCTATCTCTGACTTCTCCAAAAGATTCAATAAGATGTACAATAAGATCCCTACTGAGATAAATCCCTGAGAAGCTTCAGCCAAAATTACTTATGCCAGTGCTTTTGACCCTGATTTCTGCCTTTTGTTGAGGGAAAGACGAGAAACTTCCCTAGCTCACATGCAGGATGTGGCTATGTAAGTTGAGTCAAATATATTGGTTGTGGATCAACTTAGACACAAATCTGATAGAGATATACCTAGGAGGAGATCTAAATCCTCCACATCAGGTTCTTCTTCCCTTTCCCCTCAGATCAATGAAGTAACTAAGATGTTGAAAACACTTTCGGCTAGGATGGAAAGGTTGGAATTAGAAGGGAAGCCAATTTACAGAAATCCCCAAAATGATGATAATAGAGGTTTTAGGAGGCCAAATAACAATGTTCCCCAAATTATGCCAAGGGAACAAAGGAACAGAGATAGAGACGATCTGAGGATCTAGACTCCTCTTCAGAATAATCTGGTTGTTGGTGAGGAAGGAGAGGAAATAGATGAGCTTGATCCTGAAATCCATTATTTTGGAGACACTTCCCCTTTTACTCATTTGACTCAATCAGCATATGAGGAGTCTCTCATGGACAGTCAGCTTAATGAGCTGAGCAAGGGAGACAAGGCTAGCAGCAACCAAAATAGATACAACCTCAGATCCAAAAAGAAATTTGGAATGCATGATGTTCCTAAGAAGCTCACCAGAGCAGAGGAGCCTGCTAAAGATATGGCAGACAACAACCAAGGTAAGAAAACCCAAGCCCCCTCTCCAGTAGTCTAGACTCTTGTTCCTGAAGTAAAAGAAATCTCGAAGCTCATATCTTCTTTTAATTTTGAGCATGAAATTTAGAAAATCAGAATCCATGTACCCCTCTCTGAGCTGGTTAAACATGAAGATTTCAAAAGGAGCCTCTCTAAGATACTACATTCTAATCCCTCATATCATCCCACAGACTCAATTAACTTGCAAGATGAAAAACCTGCAGTAATCCTAGGTCCTATGGTGGAAGACAGAGATGATTCATCCCCTCCCTTCTACACATCCTTGAACATTCATGATAAGGTGTTGCACAATTTTTTTATGGATTCATGGGCCTCTCATAATCTCATGCCCAAAACTATCATGGAAGAACTCGGTCTGGAAGCCACAAAGGCCTACCATGACTTGTACTCTTTTGATTCAAGGAGAGTGCAATGTCTTGGAGTCACCAAAGACCTGGTGGTGTCCTTATTTCAACTGCCAATGAAGAGTATGGTCATGGACATTGTGGTAGCCGATGTTCCTCCCAAGTTTTACATGCTATTGTCAAGATCTTGGATTAAAAAACTTGGAGGAACATTACAGATGGACCTTACATATGCTATCATCCCAGTTTTTGGAGGAGAACACAAGAGACTGTACAAAGAAGCTCAGTTGGCCTACATTGTTAGTAACAAAGTAGACCACACTAATCATCTTATCTTTGCAATGGACACTGAATTGGGTTCTATTTTATTTCATCTCCATGATACCCCTGAATCCCCTCCTGAAGTCATAAATAAGCCCATTTCATATCATGAAGTACCTCCTCTGACTACCTCTGTGTGGAAGATGTTTTTTTATGGAGCCTCTTCTAGTGAAGGTACTAGTGTCAGAGTGGTGTTTATATGTCACCTCGTCAGGAAACAATATCCCTGTCATACAAGCTAGAGTTTGAGATTACCAATAATGTGGCAAAATATGAAGCTCTTGTTTTAGGTTTGAGGGATGCAAAGGACATGGGAATTGAGGAGGTAGTAGTGTTCGAAGATGTTGAGTTGATGGTCCAGCAGGTCAAAAATGCTTATCAGGCTAAGCATCCTTGGGTTAGAAGTTACAAAAATGAGGTATGGGATCTGATTGACAATTTCTTCTCTGCCTTCAATATTTCATTTATTCCAAGAGAGGAAAATACTATAGCTGATTCCCTAGTCGTCTCAGCTAGCCAGTTTAGGATCCCTCTGCCACCTAAGTTCAAATATGATGTTGAGATAAGATATATTCCCTATGTATTAGACAATACCAAGAACTGGAAGTTATTCGAGGACGATCTTGAAATCAGAAAATTTCTTGAGTCTCTTGATGACTTCTCTGCATTGCACATTGATCAAGACTCTACCTCTGAATAAGACTCTCAGACAGATATTTTTCTCAACAATATCATTGATCATCACATTGTTCAATTGCCTAACAATCACATCCCAAAGGGACTAGTTCCTTTAGAAAGGATTTTTGATAGAAATGATGTATAAATAAAGGGCCAAACCTCAAAACATAATGTTGATACAGTTGAGTGTAACATCGACATAGAGGAGGAGCCAAAGTTTGTCAGGGTGTCAAGAAGCTTGACAAGAGAGAAGAGAACCGAGTATGTTGAGTTATTAAGGTAATTTGTTGATGTATTTTCTTGGACCTATGAATACCTCAAGACTTATGACACAGTTGTCATTGAGCATAAGATTCCCTTGAAAGAGGAGGCCAAGCCATTTAGGCAGAAGCTAAGACAAATTAATCCTATGATGTTTCCTATCATGGAGAAGGAAGTAAAGAAGTTGTTGGATGCCCAGATCATTGTGCCTTTGAGGTATTCAGAGTGGGTGGCTAATCTGGTCCCAGTAAGGAAAAAGAGTGGGGAAATCATACTTTGCATTGATTTCAGGAACCTGGACAAAAGTTCAAAGAAGGACAATAACCCCTTGCCCAATATGGAACATATATTACAAAGGGTGACAGGTTCATCCAGGATCTATATGATTGATGGCTTCTCTGGCTACAATCAGATCTCTATTCTTCCTGAGGGTAGGGAGAAAACAACTTTCACCACTCCTTGGAGCACATTCATGTGTGCCAAAATTCCCTTTGGATTGATGAATGTAGGAGAATCATTTCAGTGAGCCATGGACATCACCTTCATTGGGGAGAAATATCAATTTGTAGTCATCTATCTGGATGACATCACAGTTTTTTCCAGATATGATAAAGAGCACTACAATCATCTGAGAAAGGTCTTCTTGAAATGCAGGAGGTTTGGTATTTCTTTGAACCCCAAGAAATCATTGTCTTCCATGAAGGAAGGGAAATTATTGGGGCACATAATATCAGCTAAAGGAGTGAGAATTGATCCCAGCAGGGTGGAGGCAATCCAAGCCTTATCACTTCCAAGGTCCAAAAAGCATATTCAATCTTTCCTGGGGAAGATTAACTTCCTGAGGAGGTTTGTCTCAAATTTTGTAGAGTTGGTAAAACACGTCACGGCTATGCTCATAAAGGGAAATGAAGTAAAATTGACTACTGAACCCAGGGAATCTTTTGAAAAAATAAAAAGGGCATTGACTGAGGCACCTGTGTTGATCAGTCCTAATTATTCTAAGGATTTTCTGATATTCTCTTTTGCTTCTTTTGATACAGTAGTCATTGTTCTATTATAGAATAATTTTGCAGGGCTTGAGCATCCTATATCCTTTTTCATAAAACCCCTAAGGGATGTTGAGATCAGGTATGACATTATGTAAAAGCCAGATTATGCCCTGGTGAAATCACTCAAAGCCTTCAGATTCTATGTCTTTCACTCAAAGGTAATTGCATATCTTCCTTCAACCTCTATGAAGGACATTCTTATACAACCAGACATATATGGTAGAAGGAGTAAATGGATTGCTAAGATCCTTGAGTTTGATCTAGAAATAAATCCCACCAAGTTAGTTAAAGGGCAGGGTTTAGCCAAGCTGTTGGCTGAATTCAATTGTAAAGCCTTGGGGTTCAAATTCATCAATGTTTGTTCAAAAGATCAGCAGGTTGAGTTGTCTGATGGAAATCCTCTGGTCACCCCTCCATTGGTAGAATGCACCTGGTATAAAGATATTGTATATTTTCTGAAAAAATTAAATCCTCCTGATGAAATGGGGAAGAGCAAGGCAAGAGATTTAAAGCTCAAAGCAATCACATATTTTCTTATTGACGAGGTCTTATATTGGAAAGACCCCCTGGGAGTACTACTGAGATGTCTGGATCCACTGGAGGCCCAAAGAATTATGTCTGAGTTTCATGACAACCTATGTGGGGGACATTATTTTTGGAAGAACACAGCCTAAAAAATTCTCAGGGTTGGGTACTATTGGCCCACTCTATTCACTGATGTCTGCAGGAAAATTAGAGCCTGTATCAAGTGTCAAAGGTTTTCAGGAAAGCAGCAGCTCAAATCCCTGCCCTTGAAACCTGTAGCAACATCAACACCCTTTCAGCAATGGGGATTGGACTTCATTGGGGAGATTCATCCTGCTTGAAGTGGCCATCACAAGTGGATCATGACTGCAACAGATTATTTTACCAAATGGATAGAAGCCATTCCCACCAGAAGTGCCTCACATAAGGTAATCATCAGCTTCCTAGAGGATATTATAGCAAGGTTTGGTTGCCAAAACAGGATCATTACTGATAATGTTGCTTCCTTCAAGTCTAAGCCTTTGATAAAGTTTTCTAAGTAGTTAGATATTTCACTGATTCATTCCACTCCCTATTATCCCCAAGGTAATGGATTGGAAGAGTCTTCTAACAAGAGTCTAATCAAGCTCATTAAAAGATTGTTGGAAGATAATAAGAAGTCCTGGGATTCAAAACTTAAATTCACTCTATGGGTTGATCGAGTGACAGCCAAGAGATCCCTAGGCACCTCCCCTTTCCAACTTGTTTATGGGACAGAAGTTGTATTTCCCACTCAGTTGGCTCTACCTGTAGCAAAATTCTTCCAGGATTATGAAGGAGAGCCAGACAATATGGTTAGAATAATTCATCAGCTAGTGGAAGTGTAGCAGACCAGAGAACAGATAATGGATAGAGCTCATGATCATCAGCAGAAGATCAATAAGACCTTTGACAGGAAGGTCAAAAAGGAGAAATTTGAGCTCGGAGATCTAGTGCTTAAGTGGGATGCACCCAGGCAGGATAAAGGAAAACACAACAAGTTTGATGCCCTCTGGATGGGACCTTTAAAGATCTCTAAAGTATTCTTGAACAACACCTACAGGTTGCGGGATTTGGAAGGTGAAGGAGTTTTTAATGGTCCAGTGAATGGGCATTTCCTAAAGAAGTTCTTTGTTTGAGCCATGAGTGGCTCTTTTATTTTGTAAATATTTTTGTCTGTGTGTTTTCGGTTTCAATAAGGGACTCCATAGCCCAACAGCAAGTCACTGAAGCTGCAATAGAGTTCTTGGAAACTCACAGGGAGCGTGTCATCCACCATGGAGCCTGATGTTATCACCTAATGTTGTAAGGGGGTGTTTTCCTAGCAAATTCCTCCCCCCCCCTTTTGGTGAAAAAATGACAAAAGTGGGTTGAAAACCCACTTGTCCTAAGTTTATGAGCAGGCGCATTTGATTTAAAAGATGTGTGGATCTGGAGGATCATGTTTCAAGCGCCCAAATCTATGGACAAGGTCCAATTCTGAACCCCCCTTACGATTATGCCTTTAATGAAGGGGGGTGGGGGGTCCGATATGGTTTTGTGCAAGTCTGAACGGCTGGGATTAAAGCACCCAGATCTATGACTGAGGTCCAATTCTAGACCCCCTTTACCATTCTGCCTTTAATGAAGGGGGGGTATGATATGGGTGGCTCCGTGTGGGTCCCCCTCAATCGCTTACCACCATCTCCCCTTGTGAAAAGCGTCTCTGACTCTGCCTCCCCTATTCCCCTATCACATCTCCCACTTCCCTACTACCCTTCACCACCGCACACTTGTCCTCCACTATCCCAGGTTTCATGCCCCCATTCCCTTCATTTTTCTTATTTTCTGACACCCGTGCCCCCATACTCCATGTCACTTCCACCTGTGTCCTATCCATTTTCCCATGGCACTCATCGTTTGGTGTCATAGCCCCTGATTCTCCACCACCTGGTGCTTCCACCTCAGCACCCCTCATCTCACCTCCATATTGTTGGCACCATCACCTTCCCCGTCAGATCCTCACCCATGTTTGTAGGCCGAGCCCCCTTGTAGCAGTCCAGCGAAGCAGCAATGGCCAAGGAAGGATTTCCACGTTGTGAAAAACCAGAGTTGACCGAGACATACCTAATCCCAAGAAAGAAGTTATTAAGGTGGTTGACGGTGGTTGAACGTCGTCTCCTTCCATAAATAGAAGGTCGGGAAGGGACAAGCGCAAAAGCAGACTCTCAGTCCATCCTAAAAAAGATCGTGTCTGACAGTCGACTGCATGGGAAGTTTGCCCAATGTCTGCATGTGAAGCCTGATAGGGAAACTTACCAACACAAATCCATGAATGCAGAAAAGATCGTGTCTTCAGTAGCTGAGCCAACTCCAAGTATTTAGAGGCACTTTTTCCATTTTTGTTGGTATCGATGGTAGAGCTAAGCTCCCTATTGTAATGTTTGGATGAAGCATTGGTTTCCCTGGTTATGTATATGTCTGTGAGACTTATTTTTTAATGACAGACAGCTTCCTTGCTCCATCTTGTTTCCATATAATACTGAAAGAGTTCATGACCGACAGATTCACATGAATCATTGTGACTGTGTTATGATAGATGTTTAATTGTAACGTTGTTACGATTTATTTTAGTGTTCTTATAGTTTGAATACAAGAAGTTCTTTTGTTTAAGTTCTTCCTCTTTTGGTTGTTGGAGCTTGATTCTCATAGCATACCTTTACATTTTCTCACCGAAGTCTTCCTCCTACTCACCCTTGTTGGCCCTCGACCAAGTTTTGAGGAATACTTGGTCATAGTTGATTGTTTGAGACTTCGACTGCCTGTCAAAGATGGAGCGCATAGCGAAGCAGAGATCGCGGGATCTCGCCACCTTTTGTGGAACCTTTTTTGGGCTTTTTTTGGGAATATTGTAACGGGAAAGGGATGTCGGCCATTTTTTAGGCCTTTTTCTATGTATAAATAGAGGTCTAGGCCATGTAAGAAAGGGCTTGTCTAGTTGATGGCTTAGTGCATAAGTTGGTTCTATGTGATCATAAGTCTATGTGACTGTAAGAGCTCTGTGCATGTTGTACTATGTGTGTGTTGTAATAGTGCTGAGTGCACAGAGTGTGAGAAGGCTTAGTGCTTGGATCTACCCAGGAAAAGAGGATCTAGTGAGTTGCGCAGATCTCTTGTCCTATGCAAGGTAAGGGTCATTGAAGCTTCGTGTTGTAACTGCTTGAACAAGATAATATAAAGAAGACTTTGTGGACATATCCCCAGGGTGGGGGTGAACCATGGTAACTATGTGTATGGTGCTATGTGCTTTGTTCTTATGTGTTTACCCCTCTCTCTTGCCAAGTGCTCTGATATGTTTAGATAGATCTATTGATGCTTTGTTCTTATGAGATATGAATGCATGCTATATATGAGACATAAGATGATAGGTGCTTAAACTATTGAGTATAATTTGTTTATCATTGCTAAGTGCTAGATCTGAGTAATTACTGTGGTGCTATGTGCTTTCTGTGAAGTGTATTAATGAATGTAAGTTAGGAAATAACTTATGCTAAGTGCATTGTAAGAAAGATAATCACATATATGTGTCCCAACTAAGGTTGCAGACACCTGAGTCTTGCAACCACCCCTACCTCTACCTTGGGTGAGACTTCATCTGCTTCGCAGGTGTTTCCGAAAGGGCTGGTAGTTAGGGTTTTGTTGGTGCGCTCTTGAGCATTGAACCCTAGGTTTGCCCCTGTGCCAACAAATGGTTCCATTTCCAGGACCTGGAACTGTGATTGTTGGGAACTAAAGAAGAAAAAGCTTTATGTGAAATAATCTATGTGCGTAGATCTGTTTCCCTAGTGTGTAGTTTTATGTTTGACCTGTGAAGCTTTGTGCCAATAAATAGGTCAGATCTGAAGAGAAAGAGGTAAGATCGGAAGAAAAAAAGGTCAGATCTACAAGAAAAAGGTAAGATCTGTAAGCTATGTGCTTTGATAAAGGTAAGAATAGTTAAAAGTATTAGATCTGGAAGCTTTGTACTCTGTAGAAGTAAGATAAGTAAATTTTTTGTTTCTAAAGCATGGATCTAGGTATGTTTGATAGATTTTTCCCTAGCTTCAAAACTAGGGCATTGTTAGATGAAAGAAAGTTTGATATGAATAGATTTGATAAATATAGTGATAGATATGTTATACCTATGCATAGAAAGAATGTCTGGACTAACAAGTGGATGAAAGATCCTAGAAAAAAAAATTGTAGGCTAGCTACCATGATCCTGGTGCGCAGTACAGAGGAAGTTGGGGATCATCTAAGAGAAAGAGAGGATTAACCCTCTGTTACAGTTGCAGAAGACCGAGACATCTTGTTAAGGAATTCCCTGGTAGGAGATCTAGTTGCCTCTGTTGTAAAGCTATGGACCATGAAGTATTGGATTTTCCTAGAATGATTGCTAGGCTTGAGAAGCTGAATATGGAACAAGAAAACCTTGAGGGAGACCAAGAGACCAAGATTATAGCAGAAACACAGAAAGAATCAGAAAATATATTACTACAGATGAAAGATACCTTGAATGACCACTGACATGTTAGGTTATCAGAGATCTTCAAAGCAAAGGAGAAAATTGAAGCAAGAATAGGGGACTTTGACATTGATTGTACTCTTGATGAAGAAACACAAGTAAACATTACACCATAAAGAACTTTGGAAGCTATAGGAAAGCCTGTCATGACCCCTTCCCTAGGTGGAACAAGTTTCTTCAGAGGAAATCTAGTAAAACTATGTGGAAGGCTCACCCGGATACCTATGACTGTCAATGGAACTTTGACAGAGGAAGACTTTGAGATCATTAAATTTGTTGAAGACAATGCTCCATTTACCATGCTCATAGGGAAACACTGGATTGACAGAGAATAGGCCAGACGAAGGGAAGAAGAAAAAATTTTGGAATAGAAGAAACAAGAATTAAAAGTCTTCATAACCAGAAGGATCGTGCACTTGATTAACGAACAGAAGAGAAAATCGCAGATATTTAATATTAGTACCTCTGATGTTGAAGCTAAGAGAACACTTGAGGATCCACAGAATATTGAGTTACCTATTGTTGATACAGAAGAGGTATTATCAAGGAACCCTAAGAAATATTTTCCATAGCGTGAAGTAACTAAGGCCACAAAAGATAAATATCAGAATGGTAAAAGCATTACTGAGACGAAACTCACCAGGAAGAAGGATAGGAAGTTCAGAAAGAAAAGGGTTAATACTGTAAGGTTACAAGAGGTTCTAGAGGACACTTCGTAGCAAGAAGAATTGAAAAATTGGAGCTTCGTCAAGATATCAAAACAATGACATAGAGTACTTCGCCATGACGAAGCAATATAGCCATTGGAACCGATATACCTGTTCGAGTGTCGCTCCGAACGGATTGAAAAGCAGTCATGGGTTACCATTAGACCATTGGACCTCACCTTAATGGATAGATCAATGGTCATGGAAGTTTCATATCTGTTGCAAGCAATCTATTGCAGAGTTACTTACTTATTTCGTCGCACCATGGCCGGAAGACACTTTTGCCAATTGAGAACTTGAGCTGACAGAACAACCACATTGTGAAACAGTGATTACTCTAGACTTATGCTCTATCTGATTATGGTATCGACAGTCCATTGACAAGCTGAGACAGTGATCCCGAGCTTACATGTTCGATGAGCTTAGCGAAGCAGAAGAATCGGTGAGATAAGTATTTTCTAGCTTAAGGACAGAAAGAGTCATGTCGGAAAGAGGAAAGTCCATCGGAGTCCAAGCCTTGTCGTCGAGAGGAGTGGAAGCCTCCTCATCGACTGCTCGGGCTGGAACATCCTGAGCCAACAAAGAGGAAAGAACTAAGAATAGACACGACAAAGCCAACACTAGGATAGTGCCAACCATTCTACCTGCTTACATTACTCTTTTAAGTGGTGATATTAACAGGGATAGTGTCCCTCAAGAGTTTGACTACACCCTAATCACTGCATATCTATCAAAAGGAGTTATCACCTACCAAGTAGATCAAGACAAGGTTACAACATTAAAGTGTTGTGACTTTAACTTGGGATACCGTAAATCCTACATCATGCTCGCACCATCTAAGTACTTAAAAACGACTAAGGGCCACAATCCAAAGATCGTCCCTCAGCAATGGATGATGAACCTTGCACAGTCTACTCTGATCAACATCATGAAAATACCGCACTTCGGAAGACATCAGGAAGTGACTGCTTGCATGAAATTATTGTTAGAAAGTTACCATGGAGGATACATGTGGTTGAAAAGTCGCATAACTGTTGATCTGGTGTTGATCAATAGGATTACCAGGCTTAGCATGCAGGGCCCTGATCCCCATGAGTACTACCCTGGGAAGACCGTGGACCGCACACTTTCACAAAAGATTAAAGAGGCGTATGGAAACGTTGAAAAAGGTGCATGAGGTTACAAGGTCACATCTATCGAGAGTGGCACAGTGCACCTCACATGTCATATGATAGCAGGGAAGTTGGTCCATAAGAATGTACCTACGCAATTATCAGGCTTCGTAGTGGACCTCGCCGGAAAATGTGCAGAAGGACTCCAGATGAATTGGGAAAAGTTTTTGGTCAATCAACTAGAGATTGATTGTAGAGAATCCCAGGACCAGGGGAATGAATTCCATTTCAATTGGTTGCTAATATTGATCTCCTTTGTTGCATGGGATCTACCGGAAGGCGCAACTTTCCCAAACCTCACCCCATTCGAACCGTTAGCTGCAAATTTTAGTACCTTGTGGTACTCGACGAACATAGGTAAGCAGTGGCAGTCAAATGCCATTTTTCACAGATACTATAACCAACCGAAATCAGCTATAGGGGGTGCACCTCGCATAACCCCAAACACTTTACAAAGGTTCCTACCTTTGATAAATTTCAGCGCGGACCGCCACTTTATCTACCTAACTCCACGTGCTGATGAACACTAGGAACAGCTCCGGTCCTATTATAAGATGACTGAAGAAGACTTAGAAGAAATCACCAAGGAATGGTCAATGGACCTCCTTGTTCCAGCAAATCCAGTAGACATTTCAGATATTGACAGCCCAGAAGTTACGCAGGACACACCTGGGCCCAGTAAGATGAAGAAGACAAAGAAGACGAAGGAGACGAAGAAACCTGAAGAGGTTCAAGATGTGGATAGCCTCTCTGTAAGGACAGCTTCTGTCACACCAAATCAAGAAGGTAACAATGAATACTTAGAGGAAGTCGAGTAGAAACCAGAAGACGAATTTGAAGTTCTAAAGAAGAGAAAATTGTCACCTTCAAAGTCTTCCTCTAAGAAGAAAGCCAAAGCGATTGTGACCAAGATGAAGACCATGCTCAATCCAGATGACTTCAGCTTTCTCCTCGTGACTCTAAATGAAGCTATAGAAGAGATTACAGAAAATTAGGAGCCCAAGAAAGAAATGATGTATGACAGAATTGAAGCTACACTCTGAGGAGTATAATGAGCCCTCCAGTCTAACCACGCAGTCCCCACTACGCCTATGCCAGATGAAACAACCGAAGCATAAGACAAGTCAGTTCAACTTCGCAGGAGTGTCGACCTAGTCAAAGTACGCCTTCAGAAAGAAGAAGAAGTAATAGCGTAGGCCACCCAGGCCCTAAAGAATGCACACGAGGACATCATAGAGTAGTGCCAGGATGCATATCAGGAGAAGGAGGCCGTCCAAAATAAGTTTGATAAAGCGCGCAAAGATCCAAAAGGCGAAGGAGAAACTTCTCACGAAATAGATCGAGATCGAAGAAGTTGTCAACAGATCATTTCACTATGTGATTGGCTTATAACAGAAGGAAGGAGAGCCCATAGAATTCCAAGTAATGAAGCTTGTTGAAGTCATTCAACAACTGCAACAAAGAGTAGTAGAACTAGAGCTCCAAGCTATACTGAGCACCCCGCAAGAAGAATGCGACCAGCGAGAAATAACTGTCCACGGTACAGTAGAAAGGATCAAAGGACTCACTGAAGAATGCAAACAGCTAAGTACCAGAAGTGCACAGATACATGAGAGCCTAATAGAGAACCTGAAATTACATAAACTGGAGTCGCAGCTCCAGGAGGCGAAGAAACAGGYAGATAGACCTCAAATATAGTTGAAGGCTCTACCAACCATAGAGAAAATGAAGAGGTCCCACGAACGACGCATCGTACAACAACAAATTCATATGATCCAGAGMAAGGTCATGGAAGTAATGCAGMAACTTCAACCTTTGCAGGATAGGGAATGTAAACTATTCTTAGAGATTGAGAGCCAAGGGATAGACCTAGAACAGGTCGTGAACACAGCAGAGCAGCGCTTAGAAGGACCAATTAGTAACACACTCATTCAGGAGTTTTCCAAGMAAGAAGAAGTAGCAAYGCAACAAGTCGAAGTAGCTYGAGTGAAGCTCAAGRCCTTCGAGGCAGAGCTACCCAGTGAAAAGTGACTCAGGATGAGTCACGGGTGAGTGTTGAGGGCATGTTGGCCCTCGACCAAGTTTTGAGGAATACTTGGTCATAGTTGACCGTTTGGTACTTTGACTACCTATCAAAGACGGAGTGCATAACGAAGAAGAGATCATGGGATCTTGCCACCTTTTGTGGAACATTTTTGGGTTTTTTGGGGGAATATTGTAATGGGAAAGGGATGTCAGGCATTGTTTAGGCCTTTTTATACATATAAATAGAGGTCTAGGCCATGTACGAAAGGACCTGTCTAGTCAATGGCTTAGTGCATAAGTTGGATTTATGTGATCAGAAGCCTATGTGACTGTAAGAGCTCTGTGCATGTTGTACTTTGTGTGTGCTTCAATAGTGTTGAGTGCACAGAGTGTGAGAAGGCTTAGTTCTTGGATCTACCCAGGGAAAGAGGATCTAGTGAGTTGCATAGATCTCTTGTCCTGTGCAGGGTAAGGGTCATTGAAGCTTTGTGTTGTAACTACTTGACCAAGATAATATAAAGAAGACTTTGTGGACGTAGCCCCAGGGTGGGGGTGAACCATGGTAACTGTGTGTATGGTTTTATGTGCTTTGTTCTTATGTGTTTACCCCTCTCTCTTGCCAAGTTCTCTGATATGTTTAGATAGATCTATTGATTCTTTGTTCTTATGAGATATGAATGCATGCTAGATATGATACATAAGATGTTAGGTGCTTAATCTATTGAGTATAACTTGTTTATCATTGCTAAGTGTTAGATCTGAGTAATTACTACGGTGCTCTGTGCTTTCTGCGAAGTGTATTAATGAATATAAGTTAGGAAATAACTAATGCTAAGTGTGTTGTAAGAAAGATAATCACAGATCTGTGTCCCAGCTAAGGTTGCAGACACCTGAGTCTTGCAACCACCCCTGCCTCTACCTTGGGTGAGACTTCATCTGCTTTGCAGGTGTTGTCGAAAGGGCCAGTAGTTAGGGTTTTTTTGGTGCTCTCTTGAGTGTTGAACCCTAGGTCTGCCCTTGTGCCAAAAACCCTTATTATAGCTTACTGTCTAAAGTTAAATTAAGACCTCACCTGTTCATGCATAGCCTGGTCCAGGATCTTGAGTTCAAACGATATTGTTCTGAGTCTATTCTCTTTCGATCACCCTTTATAAACAAACTGTGACATATAAACTAATAGGTATCAGGCTTACTCCTACCGCAATCCAAGAGTGACTTTTGGTGCTAACAGATGGTATTGTAGGTTCAACGCAAACGAAGCTCGTTGATCAGTTGTCGAATCAATTACAACAATTATCAATACAATAGACAATGGCCATCCAGACCATTGATTCAACTTCTCCCCCTACTCAAACGTCAGATGTACACAGTGTGCAATCGAAAAACCCGAAGGCCCCACAACAACCTAATGAAATGAAAAAACAACGAAAGAAGGGTAAGGGGGATAAGAAACCTACCAATAATGATGGCTAGGGAAACACTAAAAAGAAAAATTTTAAATATCTATGTAATCTTTTCAAGGAAGACCATCCGACTCACCAGTGCCCTCGGATTGCAGAGGCCTAGAAGTTATTGGCACAGTAGCAACCTGTTGTGTTAACGAACCCATTTCCACATGGGAAAAATTTATCTCAAGCCTCTTCGAGAAAAGATGGGGGTAGTCAAGGACCCCCTCCATCTGTGAGTAATCCATTGTCCACGAATGTGTATATGATGAAAGGTGATGCTTATATATCAACTAGAGCGCATGACAACATAATTCCAAACACCACTAAGAAGGGTAAAGAAGCCAAAAACCCACCTCTACCTCTCCAGATTGAGAATATGTTAGGCAAAATGATGACACGCATCCCAAAAAGTGTGTTCAAGAAAGCTTCTCACAATCCAAATGCAAGGGTTTCCCAGAACTACTCTGTGGTGGAGGATTTGTCACAAACCCCTTGTGTGATGTCAGATTTAGAAGTCCTCCAGAGCTACCCTTCCTAGAGAAAGGCTCTGTTAGCTGTCATAGGATCCGCTGAGACTTGTAATCCAGGAATGATCATGCTTGATATGACCGACTTAAAACCTCGTCTTCCTTACCATGTAGCAGTTTAGATAGTAGTGGCTTACACCATGAAAACTTTTACTCGAAACATTTTCTGCACGATGGTTGATGAGGGTGCCTCGACATTCGTGATGTCTTTGGCGTGTTGGAAGGCCATCGGCCAACCCATTTTGTCTCTATCACCTACCCTTTTTATCGCTTTCGATGGTCGTTCATTCCAACCACATGGAATCATCCACTCTTTTCCCATGCAATTAGAAGGGAAGACCGTGTGCGTCGAAGTTGAAGTGGTCGATGCATCTCTCAACTACAATTTATTTTTAGGAAGGAGTTAGACCTATGCTATGCAAGCAGTGGTCACAATAGTTTTTCGGGTCTTGTTGTTTCCACACAAGGTTCGGATCGTAACCATTGATCAGTTATCCTTCTCTCGTCCTGACCCTTCATCGGGGGCATCCACAGCCCCGATGATTGATAACCCTCATCATGTCATCGTCAACGTAGGGGTTGGTTTGTGCCCACCTTGGATGGGTGATTTCGATTACCTACCTGTGATCGGCAATGTCAATTACATATCAGTGATTCCCGACCAGCCTAGGGTTGAAATTTTTCAAGTTTCGTCGTTTCATATGACTTACTTTGATGACCCGTGGACTCTTCCTTCCCCATCATCGATGATGGAAGGGACAGGTGTTGACGGGCGAAATTGATCGTCCGTCAACTGAGAGAGTGGAACCGGTCCGGGGTTGTCTAATAACCCAAGCCGTTTGGAATGAACCACCCTGACGGGTTTAGCGGCTTCGTTAGCCGTTCTAAGGTCCTAGGAAAACCAAAGAGAAAACTAATCTAAACTAACTAATCTAACTAAAACTAAACTAACTAA
>ML866136.1:7326-21690 GCA_009831015.1 Picea engelmannii | reverse complement strand
ATTATTTTTTGTTGACAAGGATAATGCAAAGGTTGCTAGGAGGAGTAAAAGGGTTTACACCCTCCTAGACTTTATATTGTTAGGGTTGTTATCTCAAGGGAGTAAAAGGGATTACACCCCTTGATATTTAGTAATCCTAACCTAATACAAGAATAATCCACAACCCATTTGGAAAGGAAGTGTTTTTTTTTTACATTGGAGAAATAAATTCATTGCATTGGTACACGTGATTTATCAAGATGTTGCATTTGTCTAAGTTGGAATCAATTCTATATGATTTAATCTTGATTAATCCCTCAAGGAATTTTATTTAGCCTTGTAATTGCCATTGTTGTTAAGAAATTAATGCTACAACCATTAGGGCTATAGAAAAACTCATTTTCTTAAATCAATTAGTCACTTTTCAACCATGGAAATTGACTTCTAAACCTAGATTATTGTTCTATTTGTTATTGGTTATATTTATAACGGTTTACTTGTTTATTTTTATGGTCAGAACTTGGTGTTGTAGCAATTTTTTTCTACATCCATAAGGGTTGCCTAAATTTTTTATGACAACTTCACTTGGAAGCCCTAATTTACCATCAAAGTTCATGTTTAAGTATTAGAAAGTTATCATTGTTTTAGTACTTCATTATCCAATAATTATTTGACAATTTTGATGGTTAAATCTGCAGTAAATAGCTATTGTTCTTGCTGATATATATTTTATGTTTACTGTTGCAATATAGGACAACAATCATTTCTTCCTTGTCCACTTCATTTCAGGATTGTATATTGGTCATTTCTCTTTTCTCGGACAAGTACAATTGTGTTCTATAGGTAATCAAGCACTTGAAAACCATAAACCATCTGTGAGACTCGTTATCAAGGATTTTGTCACTTAGTATCTTGACCTATAGGGACTTTACTTCCATACTTTCATTATTTACTTCATTTACCCCTAGGCTCACCCGATATTCCCCCTTGTGTTGGATTATTCCTTCACAGAAGAAAGGGAGGGTTTATCTGAGGTGACAATGGGTAAAATATTCCACCATTATCACCATCCAGTGGATTGAGTTGGGATTTTCCCAAGCTACAGTTTGCGTGATAACAATTACGAACTTTAGCAAGTTATCTTCCATACCCACTATCGTTTGCCACTCTTTTTCAACACTCTTCTCTGTTTTTTCTCACTTCTTTCTAAATGTTAAAAAAATCCCCTTCTTCCTAATCACATTTCCTTTTCTCCCATACTTTCTTGACTCTTACTCTTTTCGCAACAATGATTACACTCAACCCATGTTGTCATAACTAAGTTGGTTGACTTTCTCATCCAACCTCTTACATTAATTAAATGATCGAGTGCTTGATAAGTCAAAGGGATAAATGAATAAATGAAAAATTGATTAATTAATATGGCTTAAGACTCAAGGCATGTGGAAACCCTTCAAAACCATCATTAATCCCCATATCTTTTGGAATCATAGCCCCCATTATTGTACTCCTTACCCTTCTAGCATTCAATGGTGTATTTCATTTTATTATTTTCAATGTACAATGTTTACATATTACATTGCTTGTCCCTTTTCCATTCATAATATTTTCAAGGATAAAATGCTACATTGTGGATCAAAACTAGGGTGTTACACTCTAGTAGGCCATATCAATATAAGGGTCCCATGTGGTGGTTCAAGGATGTGTTCATGGCATAACAACGTAAAAAGATTTGTGGGTTGTAGGTGTTATTCATGATGTTTGAGCCAAAGAACATTCATTTAGGTAAAAATGGCGTTATTGTCCTCCCTTGACCTTAGTTATACCTTAAGACCCATTCTTGGCTCACAACTAACCTAGTCATGGTGGACATATCCCACTTGGAGGTGACTAATACCCTACACAAATCATATGTGGTTGTTCGAGGACTCTTCCATGGTGCTTGAGCCTACTAAGCAAGGATTTGGGCTAGAGGCTCTTTCTTCCCTCACTCAACTATGGTTAAGAACCCAATACCCATCCATGATGCCCAAGACCTCATAATGGCACTCATATCCAACTCAAAAAAATACCAAAGACTCCCTAAAGAGGGCTCATGTCATGGATTCTAGGTGAACTATTAATGGAAAATGAGCTTAAGAATGTTTAATTAGATATTATGGCCCTTATTTCCCCACTTACCATGTTTAGGCTTTGACAACCATTTATGCTACATAAAACCTACTCTTGGCATATCCGACTCGAAGGTTTGTAAAGAACCCCAAAAAGGACTCATGTGTTGGTTCAAGAATTCCTTCAAATCTCTTGAGCTTAAAAAGATTCAACCATATCCCAAGGCACGCATTATCCTTCATCAACCATGGATAAATCCCCATAGCCAATCCTCGTAGCCAACCCTTGGTGCATAAAACATCATAATGGCACCCATATCAAACTCTATTGCCAAATACCCCTTAGAGAGGGTTTGCGTTGTGGTTTGCAAGTTTTGTTCATGGATATTGAGCAAATCTATTTTCAGTTTCCCTAACCATGACACTTCAACTCAAGAAGATTCATTTAGGGTTAAGCCTCTTGTTTCCAAAATTAACTATGTTTTCATCCAAAGACCCACTTGGTTTTACTAATAAATCTCAAAACAATTCAACTTGGAATATGTGCACATGTTTTTAAAGTGTTTACACATACACATACTTAAAATTTTCAACGAACATGCATTCTCATTGCAATGATTTCAAGAAACAACTATGTATAAGCGTCGATATACAACTAAAATGTTGATTTAAATAGTTTTAAAAATTGTTAATGGTATGTTTGGGGTGGTGATGGTATGTTTTGCGTGGGGTAGGTAATTTTCAAACAAATGATAAAGATATAGGAACCATATTTTGATTTTACATGTTTATTTTAAATCTATTTTCATAAGATGTTTGGTTTTGGAGATAGTCTTGATAATTTTATCATTGCACTTAGCTACCTGATCTTCTTGAATGCAATGATAGGGTAGTTTTTATATATATGATTCAGTGTTTAGGAATGTTTTAGCAAAATCAATGATTTCTCTAGGGAGAAAGTCAGTTTCCAAGTCTGGTGAGGGAGTCTGATCAAATCCAAGTTAACTGGGATGGAGTGAGGATTCCCTACTCTGCTATGAGAGAGAGAGTCAGATGGAGGAAGAATCAAATATGTCAAATAGAAATAAGAAATTAATCCATTGATGCTCATTAAATAAATGAAAAACTGGATAAATTTAGTACCTACAACATATCGAAAAAATCTTATTACAAACAGTCAAAGTCTCTCTAGTCTTGTTTCGAGCCTCATCCTTTTAAAATCATAGCATTTTGAATTCGTTATTTTGATCCGAGTAAACTAAGTAGGAATGGATCCATGACACATGGATATGAGTCCAAAAGTACGGAGAAGCACATATGGGTGTCTACAATCCATTGTAACAACAAAAAATCACTAAAACACAATCACTCATAAGCATAACAGTCTCATTCTTAGAATAAATATTGTCATCCCAACTCCTAGGGATAACTAAGGAGATGATGTCTAGAGGCCCTTGTTGGACACACCGACCACACTTAGAGGGGCGGTGAATGAGTGTGGACCTCTTTTCCCAAAACTTCCCTCTTACACAAAACTCATTAGTTAGCAATCACTTATTTACTCATTACTTGTTGTTGTCATTTATAACCAGTCATATGTGAACATATATCAACAATATATCATCAAAAAATCATCACCACAAGGAACACAAAGAACACAAGATGTATGTACAATTTTCTTTTATTACAGACTTCAATCCTTGGGGTTTTTCAGCAACAACTAAATAGAACACAACTCTACAAGAGCACCAGCTCTATATGCAAGACTCAACTTACATCCTCAGCACCAACTGAGATGAGGCAACAATCCTCCACAGATATCAATATGTCACAGGTACGCAACATGTTAGTAGTGCAGCCCACGTGTGTACGCACCCTGGCTCACTACAACCCACGTATGTACGTGGTCATCTATATTACAACCTATATATTACCTCTGAGCAATTGGGGTTTTTCATTTCATCACATACTCATATACTTTACAACTTGCAATCATATTGATCCATGTGGATATCGGTGGCCACCCACCTTTTCAATCTAGCTCAAAACAACTTTCTGGCAATTTTTGTAATTTACTATTTTTAGCAGTTTTTCGAGTCCTGAACTTCCGGAGTCATTTTGAGGCCCTAAATGACATTTTTTTGGGTATGTTGCAGTTGGGTAATTTCTTAATGAAATTTCCATCAACTGTTGTA
Source organism: Picea engelmannii (assembly GCA_009831015.1). Lineage (NCBI taxonomy): Eukaryota > Viridiplantae > Streptophyta > Pinopsida > Pinales > Pinaceae > Picea > Picea engelmannii. The sequence continues at coordinate 17,405 of ML866136.1, read as the reverse complement.
GTCATTGGATAGATCTTTCCAAAGGGCTATCGTACACCTAAAACGAAGATTGTATGCAAAAGTTATGACCTCAAGAAGTTGATGTACTGACTTACCCAAACGGGGCCCACATGACTTTTGGCGCTTCATCTCCTAGGGTTAGATTTTTGGATGTCTAGGGTTTTTGACACTCTTGTTTATTGTAAAAATTCCTTCAGAGCCTCATTGTAATAATCTTCTTGAGAATGAGCACAACCTTCCCATCTCTTTTGAGAGATAAGCCATCACCATTCCAGCAAGCTTGTTTTCCACTGCATTTTACAGTTTCATCTTATTTCCTTATTGAATAGAAAACCAGTTTTATTGTATTTTTGTTATTCTGTGTTAAGCATATGTTAATAATCTGTAGTCATTTCATTTTGCTCATAAAATCCGAATCAGTGGTATCAGAGCGGTCTGCTCCTTGTCGTCTTAATGCATGTCCGCAACGAGGTCAGAGTACAAAGAATTGGGTCTCGAGATTGTTTCTCTTGAGGACCAAAGCTCTCGCATGCCCAAGAGACCTCTCATGGCAGGAGAAAAAAAATATGACAGGACAAGAAATCCTTTCAAAATGTTGCTTGAGGAATCCATCATGCAACAGAGGAACGAGATGATAGATAGTTTCACGCAAATCATTCAGCGACTACCAACAGACAACGCATCTTCTTCGAGCGGAGGCGTCGCCCCCTTCAAGGTGAAAATAAACTTTGATATTCTTGTATTTGAAGGTTAGATAGACGTAGATGGTGTAGACAAGTGGTTGAATCTACTAGAAGGTTATTTTTCTGTCCATAACTTTTCGAATAGAGAAAAGATTACTTTTGCACTCCTCAAAGTTGTTCCCCATGTCAAAGATTGGTGGGAAAATTTCTATGAGCAAAAGGAAATAGAGGAAACCTCATTATTTACAGTCCCGACCACCTGAGAATCCTTTGGGGATGCTATTAAGAAACAATACTACCTTGTTGGATGTTATGATGACTTGTATACCAAATGGACCACACTGCGGCAAGAAAGAGACCAAGCAGTGCCAGAGTTCACAAATATCTTCTATACCTTGTGCACCAAGATGGGTATCAAAGAATCAAAGTGACATCTGGTGCTCAAGTATCGTGGTGCTCTCCATAGATACATCCAGACCAAAATGAAATTTCTGGACATCTAGTCCTTGGGCGCAGCCTACGGATATGTCGTCAAAATTGAGCAGAAGCTCAAACAAAAGACACGACAATTTGGGTCCGGGAACCCCTCATAGCAAAAGACGGGAAAAGGAAGCCCCAACCCATAGAACAAAGGACAGAGGAAATATGAACAGTATCAAGACAACCAGTCCAAGCCACAAGTAAAGAAGGACACTAGAAAGACAACGAAAGATATTGGGAAGTGGTGCAACTTCCATAAGAGCCCTTGGCATAACACTACTGACTATCGCTCAAAGAAGTCACTTGTGGCTGAAGTGAAAGCCTCTGAATCAGATGTAGGTTCTGACTCTAATTCAGAACTAGAAATGAGAAGACAGATCATTGATGCAGAAACCAGTGCCACCGTTGCTACCACCAAGCTCCAGCCTGATGAACCAGATGAGCCAAAAGAAGGAGAGCACCTCTTCCATTCACAGATGTGGGTAAAAGGCACCCTATTGCACTTCATCGTTGATAGCAGTAGCCAGAAGAACCTCATATTAGCAGATTTTATCAAGCAGCTGACCCTACCAACACGGAAAACCCACAACCCTACACCATTGGATGGCTTCGTCAAGGAAGCAATCTCCGTGTCAGGAAACAGTGCCGACTGTTGTACAACATCAAGCTCTTCAAAGACAAGGTATTGTGTGATGTTTCACCTCTCGAAGTTTGTAATGTTCTTTTGGGCCAACCTTATTTATGGAAACGTCATGCTATATATGAGTCTAGTCCTTGTAGTGTTATTATTACTTTGAACATGAAATTGTACAGGATACTCGAGGCAGTCCCACCTAGTGTTATTTCCTTGATCTCTGCCAAGCAATGCAAGAAGGTCATCTATCAAACGGGGAAGTTTGTCTTCTTCATGATTCGCTCTTAGAATGAGTGAAAGATCACAGCCAATGGGCCAGTCTATTTCCGCTCTACGTTAGAGAATGAGGAGATCAAGTGACAGATCCAGGAACTGCTCCACAAGGGGCACATTCACCCCATCTCATCACCTTGTGGGAGCCCAATCATGCTGCTATAGAATAAAGATGGAACCTGGAGACTCTGCATTGATTGTCGGGCCTTGAATAAAATCACAGTCAGAAACTGGTACCCAATTCCATGAATCGACGACCTCCTTGATAAACTCATGGGGGCCAAATACTTCAGTAAGATTGATCTGAAGTTTGGATACCCCCAGGTCCCGATAGAACAAACAAATGTATGGAAGACCACCTTCAAGTCAAAGGAAGGCCTTTTTGAATGATTGGTCATGCCCTTTGGTTTGACAAATGGTCCAGCCACTTTCATGAGGATGATGGACGATATCTTGTGACCATTCACCAATAATTTTGTAGTGGTGTATCTGGATGACATATTCATTTACAACAAGTCTTGGGTAGAACACTTGCAACATATTCAGCAGGTTCTACACACCCTCCAACAACACAAGCTATACGTTAACTTGGAAAAATGCTCCTTCATCATGGACAGGGTCCATTACCTGGGATACATTGTTGATCAACATGGTGTACATGTGGATCTAGTCAAGATCCAAGTCATCCGTGGCTATCCATCCCCAACCACACTCACTGAGCTTCGGAACTTCTTGGGCCTTGCCAATTTCTACCACAGGTTCGTGTTAGGATTCTCCCATATTGTATGGGCCCTTAGCCAAATAACCGAGGGTGGTGGTAAGGAAAAATTTGCGTGGGGCCAGTCCCGACAACAAGAGTTCGATGATATGAAGTAGTGCTTGTGCTTAGCACCAGTACTTTCACTGCTGGACCTGCAACAACCCTTTGAGATCGAGACAGATGCTTCAGACTATGTTGTGGGTGCCATTGTCACTCAACATAGACACCCCATGGCCTATCATAGTGAGATACTATCATATGTTGTCTGTAAGTACCCTACTTACGACAAAGAAATGTACTCCATTGTGAAAGCCTGCCGCCAGTGGAGACATTACATTCTTGGGAAGGAGACAGTCATCCACACTGATCATAAGCCATTGCAGTTCATGCAGACAAAAGGAAAATTATAGAATGACCTCCATCAAAAGTGGTCCACATACTTACAACAATTCCACCTCAACCTCAAGTATGAAACAGGAAGCACCAACTGCATTGTTGATTACCTCAGTAGACCGCTAGTCGCGAGACTCGCCACGATGCTAGACTCTTGCGGCCATGAGACCTCTGGATGGACTCAACTCTATGAGACAGACCTGGACTTCAGCAACACCTACCAAATGTTGGTTGCAAAGGTAGTTTTTGATAATTTCCATCTTCAGGATGGGTTATTGTGTCATTTGGGCCATATCTGTGTTCCATCAAGTGAGCGAGAGAAGATGATATGGGAATCCCACTATAGTCAAGTTGCAGGACACTTCGACACCAAAAAGATAGTAGTGATGCTACATAAACATTTCTACTGGATGAAACATCGACAGGAGGTCAGTGAGTATATCGAGTCCTGCACTGCCTGCGTTATTTCCAAACTGACCACTAAGAAATAGGGCATGTACACCCCTCTTCCTACTCCTGACAGGCCATGGGAATCCATCTCAATGGACTACATGTCGGGCCTCCTCTCCACCAAGCGGGGAAATGACTTTGTTTTTGTGGTTGTTGATCGCTTTTCTAAGATGGCGATTATGTTTACCTGCAAGAAGAACATCACAACAGAAGAAACTGCCAAGATATTCTTTGAACGAGTATGGGTACATTTTGGAATCCCACAAACCATTATCTCATATTGGGACAGTCGATTTCTTAGCACATTTTGGTCAAGCCTCTAGTAACTGTTGGACACCAAGCTCACCAAATCCACGGCCTTCCACCCCCAGAAAATTGCACAACATGAGGTCATAAATTGGATGATCGTGCATAACCTGTGCATGTATAATTCCAAGAACCCTTGCGCATGGGATGAGAGTCTTCCCTATGTCCAAAATAGCTACAACTGAGCCTTGCATAGCTCAACTAGCCACATCCCCTTTCAGGTGGGGTTGGGATTCCAACCATTGGGTCCCATAGATGTTGCACTTCCCCTTGCGATCACCTCGATCGACTCATCTCCTGCTCCAACTGAAATTGACAATACCACCTGGTTCATTGAGTGGATCCAACACATCCACCAACAGGTTCACGATATCCTACAGAATTCCAATGACAAGTACAAGCAACGCCATGATCAACATCGGGTGGAACAAAGGTTTCAGGTGGGTGACAAATTTTGGTTGCACTTGTAGAAAGAACGCCTTACAGGACCCCATCAGAAGATTCTCCCACTCCGTTATGGGTCGTACACCATCACAAATGTTGTGGGGGATAATTCTTTTGAGCTCAACATTCCTCCTTTCCTTGGCCTGCACTGAGTGTTCAACATGGAACTCCTTCGGCCTTATTCCCCACCATTATTGGACACCTCAGACGTAGCAGAACAGTTGACACCAACAAATCTCAACCCCGATTGCATACAATAAGAATTCAGTGATCATATTGTGGACACACAGATCAAGGGCACTCGACAACAAAAGATCCAGCGTTATCTAGTCATCAAAGCAGGGTAGCTCTTGCACCAAGGCAAGTGGCTCACCCGGGGCCAAATTCAGCAAAAAATTCCTCATCTGATGGGGGAACTCAACGCAATGGAGACCAATTATTCTTAAGGATGGAGGATTGATCCAGGTGGATATCGGTGGCCACCCACCTTTTCCAACTGGCTCAAAACAACTTTCTGGCAATTTTCATAATTTACTATTTTTAGCAGTTTTTCGGGTCCTGAACTTCTGGAGCCGTTTCGAGGCCTTAAACAACATCTTGGCATATCCCACTCAAAGGCTTGTAAATAAACCCAAAAAGGACTCATGTGTTGGTTCAATGATTCCTTCAAAGCTCTTGAGCATAAGAAGATTCAACCATATCCCAAGGCACGCATTTTCCTTCATCAGACATGGATAAATCCCCATAGCCAATCCTTGTAGCCAACCCTTTGAGCATAAAACCTCATAATGGCACCCATATCAAACTCTATTTCCAAATACCCCTTATAGAGGGTTTGTGTTTTCGTTTGCAAGTTTTCTTCATGGCTATTGAGCTTAAAAATCTATTTTCAGATTCCCTAACCATGACACTTCAACTCAAGAAGATTCATTTAGGGTTAATCCTCTTGTTTCCAAAATTAACTATGTTTTCATCCAAAGACCCACTTAGTTTTACTAATAAATATCAAAACAATTCAACTTGGAATATGTGCACGTGTTTTTAAAGTCTGTACACATACTTAAAATTTTCAACGAACATGCATTCTCATTGCAATGATTTCAAGAAACAACTCTGTAGAAGCGTCCATATACAACTAAAATGTTGATTTAAATAGTTTTAAACATTGTTAATGGTATGTTTTGGGTAGGTGATGGTATTTTTTGCGTGGGGTAGGTGATTTTCAAACAAATGATAAAGATATAGGAACCATATTTTGAGCTTACATGTTTATTTTAAATTTGTTTTCATAAGATGTTTGGTTTTGGAGATAGTCCTGATAATTTTATCATTGCACTTAGCTACCTGATATTATTGAATGCAATGATAGGGTGGTTTTTATATATATGATGTAGTGTTTAGGAACTTTTTAGCGAAATCAATGATTTCTCTAGGGAGGAAGTCAGTTTTGAAGTCCAGTGAGGGAGTCTGATCAAATCCAATTTAACTAGGATGGAGTGAGGATTCCCTACTCTGCTACGAGAGAGAGAGTCAGATGGAGGAAGAATCAAACATTTCAAAGATAAATAAGAAATTAATCTATTGATGTTTATTAAATAAATGAAAAACTAGATAAATTTAGTACCTACAACATATCGAAAAAATCTTATTACAATGAGTCAAAGTCTCTCTAGACTTGCGTCGAGCCTCATCCTTTTGAAATCATATCATTTTGAATTCATGATTTTGACACGGGTAAAATGAGAAGGAATGGATCCTTGACACATGGATATGATTCCATAAGTGCGGAGAAGCACATATGGGTGTCTACAATCCACTGTAACAACAAAAGTTCACTAAAACACAATCACTCATAAGCATAACAGTCTCATTCTTAGAATAATTATTGTCATCCCCAACTCCTAGGGATAACTAAGGAGATGATGTCTAGAGGCCCTTTTTAGACACACCGACCACACTTAGAGGGGGGGTGAATGAGTGTGGACCTCTTTTCCCAAAACTTCCCTCTTACACAAAACACATTAGTTAGCAATCACTTATTTACTCATTATGTGATGTTGTTTTCATTTATAACCAGTTAGATGTGAACATATATCAGAAATATATCATTAACAAATCATCACCACAAGGAACACAAAGAACACAAGATGTATGTGCAATTTTCTTTTATTACAAACTTCAATCCTTGGGGTTTTTCAACAACAACTGAATAGAACACAACTCTACAAGAGCACCAACTCTATATGCAAGAATAAACTTACATCCTCAGCACCAACTGAGATGAGGCAAAATCCCTCCATAGATATCAATCTATCACAGGTACGTGACCTGTCAGTAGTGCAGCCTACGTGTGTATGCACCTTGGCTCCCTATAGCCCGCGTATGTACGCGGTCAGTCTGTATTACAACCTGTGTATCACCTCTGAGAAATTAGGGTTTTTCATTTCATCGCATAATTAGATCCTTTGAAACCTAAAAGCATATTGATCCAAGTGGATATCGGTGGCCACCCACCTTTTCCAGCTCGCTCAAAACAACTTTCTGGCAATTTTCGTAACTTACTATTTTTCGCAGTTTTTTGGGTCCTGAACATCCAGAGCCGTTTTGAGGCCCTAAACAACGTTTTTTTGGGTCTGTTGCAATAAAAAAATTTCATTATGAAATTTTTGTCAAATGTGGTAGTCCTTGGATAGATATTTCCAACGGGATATTGTATGCCTAAAACAGAGATCATATGCAAAATTTACGACCCCGGGAAGTTGATGTACTGACTTACCCAAACGGGGCCCACATAAATTTTGGCGCTTCATCTCCTAGAGTTAGGTTTTGGGATGTCTAGGGTTTTTGACACTCTTGTTTATTGTAAAAAAACCTTCAGAGACTCATTGTAATCATCTTCTTGCGAATGAGCATAGTCGTCACATCTCTTCTAAGAGATAAGCTGCCACCATTCCAGCAAGCTTGTTTTCCGCTGCATTTTACAGTTTCATCTTATTTCCTTATTGAATAGAAAACTAGTTTTATTGTATCTCTGTTATTTTGTGTTAAGCATTTGTTAATAATCTGTAGTCATTTCGTTCTTGTCATAAAATCCAGATCACATATTATCTTCTATCTTTCACTGTCCAAACTGACCCACAACCAGTCACTACACATCCAAGATCTCCAATAACTTATTCATGCTTCTCAACCATACAATATGAATGTTACTCAATCATGTATAAGAAACCAGTATACTATAGAAATCATATCAACACTTAATCATAAGAGTGTTGCTCACTCCATCAACCAACACAAATCATATCATAACCACCATACAAAGAATGCCTTAAGCATTCACCATACAATAAGAAATAAGACAATAATATAACCATAACAGAATTTCTATGGTAGATCTGAGCCCATAGAATGTAGATCTGGAACTTGCTTCAGTATTCAAGAGTCTGTCCTCATTTCAACCACCAATATCCATGACTTCATCTACTGTATGTGCCCTGTCTTCATACAACCCGCGTATGTACGTTCCCTAGCTCACTGCAGCTCGTGTACACCTTAGAAACTAGGGTTTCTGAACCTCCGAGACTTTTGCCATCATGATCTCAGACATTGCCGAAACTTTGATGCGTCCATGAGATCCTTCTCACACACTCTCTCTCAAAATAGATCTTCAATTCATGCTCAAGAGATACACAAGAGATTCTCCCAAAATGTACATTTCACAAGAGACCCTTGCCTCCTATTTATACTTTTCATCTTCTAGGTCACTTAATCCACTTCTAGGTCACTTAACCTCTTTTCCTCATTTTAGGATTAACCACTTTCCATAAATAGAAAGTTCTCCATTACTTTATCATTTAAATATTCCTCCTTGACTTTGTCACCTCACTTTATAATTTAAATAATCTTCTTTGATTTGTGTGACATCCCAAAAATAAATTATTTTTGAATTTGAAATTTGTTAAGAAAATTATTCCATTTTTGGTAAATTCGAATTTGGAAAAATTTTGCCATTTATGAAAATTCTGAATTTCGAATTCGGTAAATTGTAATTAATGATTATGATTGTTGGGTAGAGAACTGATTTGACCCAACTAACTATTTGAATATGAAACTTGTATGAAAGCATAATATTTTTTAATTATTGTAAGAGAACAAATGGAATAGCCATGTTAAAATCAACTGACCATGACTCTATGAGTGGGGAACATGTTGGAACTACCTTGGGGCTGATTGTTACAAGTGGCAAATTAGGAATTTGGCCATTGGAAGCCCCTGAAAATCAAGGATTTGGAAAGCTGCGAAAATTTCCCAAGGGAGGGAAAAGACCTAGAAAAAAATAATTTTTTGGATATATGGCATATGTGAGGAGGCAAGACATTGTCTAGTATGCTGGGGAAAAGAACTATTGATTTCTTGTTGTTATGAGCACTATTTGTTGAGTGTGAGGCAAGGCGAATATTACTGATAGAGGAACAAATTGTTGAAGAGGAAATTCCAAGTTTTCCCTCATGGATTCATGGTGAGGCTAGGGGGTGAATAGGACAAGAGATTTTGGTTTCCCTGTTCTATGGTTGGGAGGAATGTGGTTGTTCCCTTTCTCTTCCCACAAATTGATTCGGATATGTTATCCTACTCTTTCTCTGGTTAAATGTTATGATAACGGATAGCTCTGCATTTTTTTTACTTCTATGAATGAATTTCTGGTCGAATGTTGTTGTGATTAAAGAATGACCAAATACCTCCTAATCAATAGTTAGGAATGGATTCTTTCTGTTGGGACATAGTGCCGAGTAAATACTAATGTCATTGGATGTATTAACTAGAAAGACTAGTTATGTAGATTTTATTACTCTTTTAATAGGATAAACTGCAGACTACATCTCACTTTTAATTAATTATGTTGAGTAAATTAATGTTTGCATGATGCGATTGGGATCAAGTATATCGATATATATGAATAATTATATTTCCTGTAGGTAGTTATAGTATACAAATGAGTCTCCACTTATGTACAATCAAAACAAATCCACCATGTACGACAAGAATTTTCATGATATGCGTATAGAAATATATATATATATATATATATATATATATATATATATATATATATATATATATATATTATTTGGAAATCTGTATAGGTGTTACAGTAAAACTAAAGTGGACTATCTACAACAGAAACAATGAATAATATAATATATATGTTTGTTCATATACTATATGAATCATATATTGTCCAACAGTATGTAGCTACAACCATGCAAACGAAAATGCTAGATGCATAAAGAGATCGACAAATTTTGAAAATTAGATAATCTGGAACCCCTTTTTCGATATTATATAAGATGCTAGAATTCAAATTTTCCTAACCCTATTAACAACAATAACTGATTCAAACTATGTACAAGTCAGACAACGATAATGTAAAGGGATAATGTAAAGGGAAATTCATTAGTTCCACTGGTACATCGAAGATTTTGGAAGCATATAAGCTATGTCACAAGGTTCGTCGAACCTGAACCTTGAGGTTCGAAGTTCGACGAACCTCAAAACAAAGTTTAGGTTCGGATGAGGTTCGGCTGAGGTTCGATTCAAGTTCACTTTGTTCGTTTCCCCATATGCTCCCTGGGCGCTCCCTAATGGTAATGTTAAA